>JAYJMJ010181451.1:145-41322 GCA_036873875.1 Laminaria ephemera
TAGACTATGCTAACTTAGGCGGTGTTAACCTAAAAGATGCTAACCTACGAGGTGCTACCCTATTAAATGCTAACCTAGACTATGCTAACTTAGGCGGTGTTAACCTAAAAGATGCTAACCTACGAGGTGCTACCCTATTAAATGCTAACCTACGAGGTGCTAACCTAAGAGGTGCTAACCTAGACTATGCTAACTTAGGCGGTGTTAACCTAGAAGGTGTTAACCTACGGGGTGCTGACCTACAATGTACTACCCTAACAGGTGCTAACCTAAGAGGTGCGGATCTACGAAGTGCTGCCCTACGAGTTGCTAACCTAAGAGGTGCTGATCTACGAGATGCTAGCTTAGCAGATGCTGATCTACGAGATGCTAACCTAGAAGGTGCTGACCTACAAGATGCTAACCTATGGGATGCTATTGGTAATGCTAAGGAAATTAAGACTATACAGACAGAGAAATACACAGTAAACTTAACTAAGGATAGAATGCAAATAGGTTGCAAAAACCATAGTATAGAAGACTGGTTTAGTTTTACTGACACAGAAATAGCCGCTATGGACACTAATGCCATAGACTGGTGGACTAAGTACAAACCTGTACTACTACTTTTAACAGAATATAAAGGGAAAACAAATGCGTAATACCGCACGAGTTATCAAAAACACACATAAGACAGAAGAAAAACACCCAGACCTAAGAATCTTTATTGATTTTGAAGATGGTCGCAAGGCTATCGGGGGTTTATGGAAACAATTAGATAAGAATGATAACACAATCTATAAGGGTACATTTGACTTTGAAGCACAAAACTTTGAAGTAGAATTTGACTAATAACGGGGATATGTTTTATTTATAAAACAATGAAGTGAAAAAGGGTAGTATTATGACTACAGCTATTATAATCGGAGCAATTGCGTTTATTATTGAAGTTTTAAATTAAGATGAATACCAACGAAGAGGAACGAAATATGTATAAGTTATTGATTTTATTAAGTTTAGTTGTAATTGTAGCTACGCCAGTAGAACTACCAGAACCCTATGAACCATTACCAACACCACAACCCCAGCCAATCTGGTAAGATTAAGGAAACGGTTGCTTTAGCAAGCGTAGTATGAACGAAGTGAATGGATAAATAAGATGTTAGAAAAAGAATTTGAATTTGAGTTACAGATAGGCGTACTATTATTTAATGTAGTAGCTGAGGCTAAATATACAGAGTCCTCATTCAGTTGTTTAGAAGAACCGACTGAATATACCACAACACTGCATGGAATTGATGTAGAGAGCTGTGAGTTACTTGTAGCAGGTGCTAATCTAATAGATAATGAATTTATTACTGAAGTATTAGATACTGATAAGGTAAAGATTGCGGATAAAACCCTCACATGGTACATTGAGGGACATATTGAACAAGAATTAGGAGTATGAAAGAATGTCGGAATTAAACAAAAACCCCATCGTTGAAGAAGTACTAGCGGCGCTTATCCTTGGTGTAGAAGACCAAATAAGTAAATCTAAAGGGAAAGTAGCTTATCTATTTGAAGAAGACCTTCAGATTTTAAAACTAGCCTTGGAAGCAATACAACAAGTAGAGGAAGAACAAAATGGAAAAGATTAAGAACACATTACCAGATATGGCGTACGTACGCCACCCTTACTGGGGTAAAACAAGTTACACATATGACGAGATGCTACATAAAGGGTTCGGGTGTGTAGACGGCCAAACCTTCTCATTCGAAGCCTCTGAAGAAGATGCTACTGATGTATGTATCCAGTGTTTAGATACACTAGAGAAAGAAGCACGCATGCGTTGCTTTAAACTGCTGCTACAGAGCATTTTATCTGAATATACTAACAAAGTATACCAGAATGATGTAAAAGACTGTGAGACGCTACTGGCTAAGGCTCAGTTAGCTCATAAGATTATTGAACTGTTAGACTTGGATATTAAGTAACCAAGCGCCATGCTTCATACAGTAAAACCCTCCTTTGAGGGAGGGTTACTACTAATAAGTATTAATGCAACAGCATAAGCCCTAACGGCTTATAGCTGATAATTATAAATTACTTCTGGCGAAGCAATTTACAAGATGATAACATATAATTCAGATTTTGTCAAGTAAAATATTTAACAATGATATAATCTGCCTAATTATTAGGCAATAAAGTGAATAATTAGCTTGATTTTACCTGAAATACATGTTTAAATAAGAAAAGTGATATAGGATTTAATAGAAATCTACTATATATAAGCAAACCATAATGTATAGCATAGGTTGTAAGAGGAGATAACACAACTATGAGTAATGAATCGGGACTACCTAAGCCACCTAAGAATATGAAGGGTTAGAGATATGCAGTTTTTAGATAAATATTTGCCCAAAGGGGAGGAGCTGAAGGATATGCAAGAATACGAACGAGATATAATCAAACTTGGGGAAGCTTTAACAGGTCTATCCGAAAGGGGCATAACACTTGAACAGCTAGAAAAACTTGCTAATGGTGAGGCTTGGATTACTAGTTTTAAGAAAATTAACCAAGTAAAACATCATAAAAACATGCTTGTGACAGACTATCTAGGGATACATGAAGCTTGCTACGATCGACATAATCGCATGTGTTATAAAGTCTTTAGCGGCATTAACAGCAATAGTAAGACATCCTCTTTTTATGAGTACGATCTAATGTGCCGATTCGGCTATACCCCAAAGCCAACTCATGTAATGACTTTTAATGGCAAGACAGATGTACCAACACCTAAAGAGGATAAATAAAATGGAACATAAATTAAAACCCTGCCCGTTTTGTGGTGGCGATGTAAGTATTTTTCACGAAAAGTCAGATATTTCTGGTGAGACTAACCCTAAACGCAAAACAATTTCTAAAGATGTTGCATGGGTAACCGCAGGCAGCGATATCATACTTATGCAAGATATGACAGATAGTCATATTGCTAATTCAATGAAGCTTTTAGGCGGAAGAATTGGTACTAATGAAGAAAAACTATTCGATATTAAATATTTAGGTTTTTTATGCGCTGAAAGAAACAAAAGAAAAAGCAAAGGACAATCAAAATGACAACAAAATTAGAACGTAGTGCAGACCATTTACTGCAATCAGTTAAAACAGCAAAAGTTAAGATAAACGACTCCCTTGAACTAGCAGAGGAGCTTGCTAATGCTGTTGAGCTTTCAGCAGCAGAAGTAAGTGCATGGCAAGGCAAATGCGAAGAAATGGAAAAACTAGAAGAAGAAAACAAAAAGCTTAGCAAGGCTTTAAAGGTGGCAACTGATAAAATAAAGTACATAGAAACAGTATCAAAGCGAAGTGAAAGTGATTCTCTTAAATTAGCAGAAAGCAATAAAAAAGATAAAGAGTTTTCATGTCTTAATTATGGTGCGGCAAATGTGTGGGAAGTTGTTAAAGGTTTAATGGAAGAAACGCAACGTGAAATTAAAGAGGCGTTAGAAAATGACGGATTAAACGGGTAAAGAAAGTTAATTAAATGAGTATTAGGGAGACAATTAGAAATGGTTACAGTTATCTACGAGAAGGCGAGCAATCTACTGGACAACAAACTGGTGTATGCCCATGCGGTAAGCCAAGTACAAGATGTAGTCTCGGAGTCGTCAAGAAAGACGGAGTTATTTTATACAATTGTCTCTCAAATGGATGCCACATTGGGGGAGGTCGTGTCACAGGCAAATGTCTCGGGCGAGATGACACAGAGCCAACACTTAACACTAATGGAAACACAGATAAAACTATTGAACAGGTGCGCCAGTTTGATGCTACTAGTAGACAGCTCCCCGACAGTGCTAAAGAGTGGCTTAGATCGTTTAACATCGGAAAAGGTACAATTACTAGGTATGGTATTGGCTGGCATGAAGAAAGCGGAAGAATCGTCTTCCCTTGTTTCACTCCCAATGGTGAACATGTGCAAAACACTGCTAGACTGCATAGAGGGAATCATCCAGCTAAATGGCTACACGAAAAAGGGGGAATGAGTGATTACATTTATACCTCCAGAACAGCTGCTCAGTTTAATGGTATAGGCATCTTGGTAGAAGACCCTATATCAGCTATACGAAGTGGTTCTATTGCCCCTACAGCAGCTCTCATGGGTACTAAGCTATCTAAGAAGTTACCAATGCTTAAAGAATGGGTAAAGCTAAATAGTATTAGTAGAATTATTTTATGTTTAGATGCAGATGCCTATGGACAAGCAGGTAAACTTGGTGTATGGTTATCTAAGAATCTAGTACCAACTGAAGTACGAAGGATTGATAAAGATATTAAATGTATGGATGAACAAGAAATCCATGAACTAGTAAGAGGATAAATAAAATGTATATCGTAACCTTAGACCATGTAATACCTATCGGTAAGTTTGAAACACCAGAAGAGGCGAAAAGTTTTATTAGTACGCTTAAGGATAAACGGGATATTATGTTCGCATGCGAGTACGAAGAGGATGCAGAATACAGCTACGAGCGTAATACTAAAGTTAGTGTAGGTGCTGGAGAATATGATGAGCATTCACCATTTAGGCGACCTCCCGAAGACTGCTCTTTTGATATACTAAACACAGATATGAGAGTACATGTAACAATACAAGGTTTAACAAAAGGATATGTAACAATACAAGGTTTAACAAAAGGATAAATAACATTGCAACAAATTATCAGTAAACTACTAGACCCTGTTCAGTTTAATGAGTATGGTAGTAGTGTTCGTAAGGTACACTTTCGTGATAACCCTACGGCTTGGGAATCCTTTAAACATCTAAAGGAATATTATAAAAACAATAAAGAAGAAATCACAGCTCAACAGTTAGAAGACTTACATCTATCAACACTAGTAGATAGCCGTGAGAATATTATCAATGAAATCAAAGACTTCTACGTAGAAGTTAAGACAGGTAATACAGATGAACCTACAAGTCACCTATTGAATAAACTTAAACTACAAGATGTGATTGAGAAATCAGTAGGTAAACTAACCTCTACGATTGCTAATCCAATCATTAAAGATATCGCAACTATTGTAGAAGACCTTAACAAAGCTCTAGAAAAAGATAAAGAATCTGAAGAGAAGTTAGAACTACCTACTTTAGAAGAGTTTACCCAGACTATGAACGCAGTTAATGAGATGCATTGGTCATGTCCTAAGTTTAATGAAACTGTGTATGGCTTCGGGCCGGGACGTAGCTGTTTAATCTTTGCCCTGTCTAACATGGGTAAGTCTAGCTGGTGTCTGAATGAGGAATACACATTTATGCAACAGGGTAAGAGGGTACTAGATATCTCTATCTCGGAAGACCCTATTGGTCGTAGACTACCTAGGTTACTTCAGTCAGTGTATCATAAGCCATATAATGAGATTGAGGAAAACAAACAAGCATACTATTCAGATTTTCTTAGTCATTACAAAGACTTATACCGCTTTAAATATTTATCTACAGGTTGTCATGTATCAGATATCTTAAAAGATATTGAAGATTTTAAACCTGATGTAGTAATCGTGGATGGTTTTCAGAAGATGCGGGCATCTAAAACAGAGGGTAATAAAGCAACAGAACTTGGTACTATTCTAGCATATCTTAAGTCTTATGCAGAACTACACCAATTTGGTGTTATCCCTGTATGTCAGGCTGCGGATTCAGCCCGAGGTAAGGCTAAACTTACTATGGCCCATATTTCTAATTCTAGGGTAGACATCCCCGGTGAGATTGAAATGGCAATTGGTATTGGTTTTGACGGGGACAACCCGGGTCAGTCTAACAGACGTACTATTACCACAGCTAAGAATAAACTAGGGCCTGAAGGCTTACGTTTAGACTACGAAGTTAAATTAGTAACAAATGAATGGAAGTGTTTATAATGCATATTTTAGACATGCCAATTGAAGAATCTTTAGAAACTTTAAACTTAATCATTGACAATCTTGCTTTAGTAGCAGATGATAGATTACGTAAAGAATTAGAAGATAATGACTTTGTGAATAAATTGCTTAAAGAAGCAGAGAAAGATGGTAGAGATGCAGGATACGCAGACGGCAAGTGGGATTATAGCGACCATTAAACCTATTGTACTCGACTTAGAGACTGACAGCACATTGCAGACTGATATGAAGGGTAAGCAGTTTTCAGACTATGGTAACCCGTACAACAAAGGTTCTAAGTTATGTTTAGGCGGTATGATTAAGGATGGAAACTATCAAACCTTTACAGACCTACCAGAACTAGAAGGTCGTACAATCATTGGACATAATATTAAGTATGATGCTAAATGGTTAGCTGCTATGGGTCTGGATACACGTAAGGTTAAATTTGTAGACACTATGTTACGAGAAGCAATCGCTGGTTGTGGTGAGTACCAATTCAACCTAAGTCTTGCTAAATGTGCTGCAAGACGTTTTAAGGGTACTAAGCCTGATCTATGTGGTAAGTTTTATGATGCGGGTTGGACATCTAGCCAGATTCCTAAGACTATCTTATCCAGCTATCTTAAGTCAGACGTGTATAACACGGCTAAACTATGGGTTAAACAGGAACAAGACCCTGACTTACAACGTCAGATGAAGTATCATGACTTTGCCCAAGATGTACTTCAGGTTCTTATCCGGATGGAACATGCAGGTATCCAATTCAATGAAGATGAATTTGAAGATGTACGTTTACAGATGCTTCAGGAGTACAACCAAAGTAAAGCTGAACTGTACGATGTACTAGAAGGGGCACTTAAGGATGGCTGGGAACAGGCATTAGAGGAACACGAACTTAAAGGTCGTAAGACTGAGTTAGTAGATGCAGGGGATTTCTGGAAAGTTATTTATTCTTTAAAGCTGAAGGATGCTAAGAAGAAAGAGTTTGCAGACTTTGCTAAACGATTCAGACCACATCGTAATGGTGCCCAGAAGCAACTAGAAGGTGCTATTAAACAGTGCTGTGAACCACTTGAGTATGGTTTAAAGGTTAAACCTAAAGCTTCATGGATGTCAGCAGCTCAGGTTGCTAAGAATGTCTATGTAGGTGCTACTGGTTTTAAAGCTGACAGTAAGTTATTATCATCTTTTATGGATTTAGGTTCACCTAATCAGAAGCAAGAACGTGTGCTAAAAGCTTATTTAAGATATACTCGTGCTAAGGTACAATATAATTCTAGTCTTAACTCGGTTATTAAAGGTAAGCGAGATGATGGTAAGGTACACGGTTCATTTAATCAGACAGGTACTGTTACTATGAGATTTAGTAGTTCAGATCCAAATCTGCAAAATCAGCCTAGGGGTGGTACAGCCCCTGTCAAACGGTTGTTTAAGTCACGTCACCCAGACGGTCTAATTGTTGATGCGGATTACGGACAACTTGAGTTCCGTGTTGCTGGTTGGATGTCAGGTGACGAACAACTGATTAAAGACGTAGAGGACGGGTTTGATATCCATAGCCATTCAGCGTCTATGGCATATGGTAAACGTTGGGAAGAAGCAGACGCGAAGGGTCGTAAGACTCTTAGACAAGCTGCCAAGGGTTATACCTTTGCATTCCAATACGGAGCTATGCCTAAGACTAAAATTGAACAAGCTATTTATGATGCTTTCTATGGTAAGTATTGGAAGCTGAAAGAATGGCAAGAGAAGGTTACCGCAGAGATTGCGCAATCTAAAGAATATGTCTGTAAATTTACTGGTAAGGTATTCAAGTTTTCCTATGCTACATGGGATAATGTGGGTAGTTGGGCTACTAAAGCTAAGAACTATCCAGTACAATTCCTATCAGCAGTTGTAACACAATGTGCTATGATTGAATTTGACAGACAAACGCAAGACATCGAAGGTATTGATCTTGTAATCCAAGTGCATGATAGCTTGGTTGCAGATAGTACTAAAGAAAACGGTAAGAAATGTGTTGACATCCTTTATAATTCGATGTATGGTGTTAGCAAGACTTTTGAGGAGTATTTCGGTATCAAGATTCCAGTGAAATTAGATACTGATGTGGATGTAGGACCGACATACGCCGAAACAATACCAAGTGATGAATATTTTAAACAAGAAGGGAATTAAAATGACAGAGTCATTACAAGAAAACATTACACGTATGGAAGCTGAATTAGAAGAAATGCGTAGTAAACTAGACAAAGGTGCTGAACGTAACTTTAAAGTAGGTGATAAAGTATTTATCGAAGGTACTGTAGCCACCAATTTTGATGATGGTGACTTAGCAATCAGTGTCATGGACTGGGAATTGGATGTCAGTATTATTAGCCCACATACTTCAGTAGTACATTTACAAAATGAAGGAACTATTAAAGAACCGGTTAAAGACAAGTATGTAGTTATTAGTACTACGGGGCATCGCTTTGACTTAGGTACTATTGTAACACCTACGGATAACCTGCTGTGCTACGAAGATGAGAATGGTCTTGATCAGTACTTAAATGCTTCAGACGTTATGAAGATTAAAAACCCTGATTACCTAGATACACCAGAACTACCTAAGACACCCTGTCAGGAATTAGGTTATACCGTAGGTGACCACTTTGTAAAGACAGGTGGTGAACTGTGCTACGGTGAGGTATGTGTCTTAACCGCAGACGATGGTACTGACTGCCCTCGTTTTGATGTAGAAGGTAATTACCACTACCTTGACCTAGAGCACATGATTAAACTTAACAAATAGAAAGATAATATAAATGATTCGTACAGTACAAGGCACAGTAGCCGCAATTAACATTAAAGATCAAGTTCGTACAGGCCAGTATGGTAATTCTAAATCATATGGTATTAAATTAGACGGTGATGATTCGTGGTACAATGGTATGGTATCTGAAGACAAATTCAATGAAGGTGTCTATAAACTTAAGACTGGTAAAGAAGATGGTTACAAAGAGATTACTAAAGGTTGCGTGATTAACCTTTGTCTGAAGAAGAATGGTCAGTATGAAAATATTAATCTAGGTCAATCTTCAGTAGTATCTCAAGGTTCTCAACCTGCTTTTGAAGCTCAACAGCAACCACAACAAGCAGCTACTACAGCACAATCTACAGCTAAACCAGCAGTTGACTGGGAAAAGAAAGACCTACAGATGAATATCGGGGGTCTACTACATGATGCTTCAGCGTTGGTAGCAGCTATGATTGCAGCAGATGGTGCTCCTAAGACTATGCTTAAAGCAGCAGCTAAAGACCCAGAAGCTAAAGGTTTTGATGATACCGCTGTATTAGGTATGGTTCGCCATTATACATTAGAACTTTATAAGCTGAAAGAAGGTATTATTACTGAAATTCAGACGGGTGAGGTTGATGACTTTGATGATGAATTACCTTTTTAAGGAGATAAAATAAATGGAATTAGCATTATTTGTATATGCAGCACATGTGGTGTCTAATATTGGATGTGGTATCGCAATGGTTTTAACAATTGGTGTAACGATCTTAGTGTTCGCCAATCTAGTGGCGTTAATCGAGTGCTCCTACAACACAGAGATTGCGGTATCCATCCGACAGAAATCTGTGACATGCTTAAAAGTAGGTATAGTATTACTAGTATTTGGTGTGTTATTACCATCTAAGGACACTATGTACACAATGGCAGGTGCTTACGCAGGGCAGCAGGTAGCTGAAATGGAACAAGTACCTGAAATTCTAACTAAAACTCTAGCTGTTATTAATAAAGAGCTAGATACTAAACTAGCTGAGTAATGTACTTAGAGCAAGTTAACAACTTTCTCAATGAACATGGTGGTAAGGGTACTTGTGAAATTACTCCAGAAGTAATGGAAGAGTACCTAGAAGCCTGTAAGGCAGCGTTGGAATCTGTAACTAAGAAGAATGAGTTCAGGTTCCCACGTCCTTCCAGTCTAGGCCATCCTGCGAGAAAGATGTGGTATATGCGTAACAACCCAGAGATATTTGGTAAGGAAGTTATACCACCTAACCTACGTACTACATTTTACCAAGGACATATGTTAGAAGCTTACTATGTAGCTTTAATGCGTATGGCTAAAGTACCATTAGATGCAGTACAACAACAGGTTAGTATTACATTAGCTGGAGAAGAAGTTAAAGGTACACTTGACTACATCATCGATGGTAAAGTTTATGATGCTAAGAGTGCTAACAGCTTCTCGTATAAAGAGAAATGGAAAACACAACATACGTTATTCCAGAAGGATAGTTACCATTACGTACAGCAAGCGGCTATTTATCAGGCAGCTACTGGACTACCTTTTGAGGGTTGGCATCTCTTTAACAAAGACACCGGGGAGACGAAGACTATCCCTGCTACAGGATTACCATTACAACAAGAGCTTGAACAGGTAGAAGCTAATTTAAAAGCATCTCAACAAAAAGAAGCTCCTGTATATTGTTATGGTCCTGTTGAAGAAGTTTACAAGCCCAAAGGACAAAGAGAATACAAAACAGGTAATGTTCATCTACATCCAGATTGTGTTAAATGTCCTGCGTATAAAGAAGGTATGTGTAAACCAGCTGAAATAACTGCCATTGGTAAGACTTCGTACAGCGAGATACATTATACTAAATTTAAAAAGAATCATAAAGCATATGTAAAGGTAGAAATCATTGAGTAATATTGCATTTAATTTACATTTAAAACTAGGGGATGGGGTCGAAGACTTCGACTTCTACCAAGAGGGTAACTCTTCGGATATCGCAACTGAGTTAGCATTTAAGATGCGAACCTACCCAGAACTACGTAATCTGTTCTTAGAAGCTTCAGCTCGGGATATGTACAACAACGAAGAGATTGACGAACAAGAGCTAGATGATGTACTATACACCCTTTCAGGTGCTGGGGCGTATGACGCTGTAGAACTAATGTCACGAGGTAGATTACAATGATGTCTATTGATTATATTAATAGTGATGAGTTCTTAGTTGAAGTAGTACGTGAGATTAACCGAGCTATTCTACGAATTGAAGATTATGGTTCAGGTTCTTTAAAGGTAACTATCAACGGGGAAGAATATAACTTAGACTATATTGGAGAAGAAGATGCGCAGTCGCAAGTGGTTACGGAAAACAACTGATTATGACTCTAAATGGGAAATGGAACTACATTTAGGTAGATTACAGAACTGGAAGTTCCACCCAGAACGCATGGCATACCAAGTTGTTGAAGACAAGAAATACCAACCAGACTTCATTCGAGATGATCTTAAGATTATGTTAGAATGTAAAGGTAGATTCAGAGACCGGGATGAAGCTAACAAGTATAAGCACATCCGTAAGAGTTTACCTGAAGGTTGGAAACTAGTATTCTTATTTCAGGATTCTAGTAAGCCTATGCCATTTGCAAAGGTTCGTAAGAAATGTGGTACTAAACAGAACCATGCCCAGTGGGCTGAGAAAAATGGTTTTGAATGGTACGAAATTACAACAATACCAAAGGACTGGCTAAATGTCTGAATATCATACAGTACTAGCAATTGGTGACTTACATGATTCACCAGAGCTGGATAAGAAAAGGTTTGAGTGGCTAGGTAAGCTTGCTTGTGATGTTACCCCAGATTATGTGTTATCTATTGGAGACTGGGCTACCCTAGACTCACTAAACACACATATCGGTAATGAGACTTCAGCAGGTAAGAAGAAACCTACATGGGATGAGGATATGATTTCCCTAAAGGAATCAATCCGAGCTTTCAAACAACCTATCGAAGATTATCAGAATAAGTTGAAAGAAGGCCATCGTAGACGTTATAACCCTAAGTTTGTAATTACAGAAGGTAACCATGAGTATCGTTCAGCACTCTATGGTAATAAGAACCCTGAAGTAGATACTAAACTTAGAAATGAATTGAAAGGTATCTTTGAACATGAACAGTTTGATTACCATCCTTTTAAACATTATTACTACATCGGCAACACTGCTTTTGTGCATTGTCCTATTAGTATTATGGGTAAACCCTTGGGCGGAGAGAATGTAGCTAATTCAGCTGCCAATAAGGTTATCCATGACTTAGTATTTGGTCATACACATAAACGTAGTACTATTACTAAACCTAAGATTGGTGATAACAACCAGATGGTTACTGTGATTGATCTAGGTTGTGCATTACCACATGACTTTATTGAGGATTATGCTAAACATAATACAACAGGTTGGTCTTGGGGTTGTTATGTCTTGAAAATCTGTAAGACTAATGGTAATATCATTGCTGATAAATATATTTCAATGAAAGAATTAGGGGAAAGATATGGGTCAGTTTAATTCACCAATGATGTTGTCCAAGAAGCTCGACCCTAAGAAAGTTGAATACCCGTGTATAGCTACCCCTAAGATGGACGGTGTACCTGTACTTATGTCTAAAGATGGGTTTGTGTCGAGAGACGGCAAGCCTATCACGTCCTTAGTAGCAGTGCAAGTGTTCTTAAAATCTTATTTTGAGAAGAATCCTACACACGTGTTAGTAGGCGAGGTCTACTCCCATGGCGTTCCTTTTAAGAAAATATCCGGAGCAGTAAGATCACAAGAGAAGCAATGTGAGTATTGGCCAGTTCTCTTCGATATGTTTGATACAAAGGATATGCTGAAGCCTTTCCTTATGCGGTACTCGCTGCTATCGAATGCTTTTCTGACACGAGTAGCCCATCTGTGGTGTGATAACGAGAAGTCTTTAGAAGCCGCCCATAAATACTTTTCAGCCCAAGGTTATGAAGGAACTATGGTTAGAAACCGGTACTCTTTCTATGACAAAGAAAAACGGTCATGGGGTTGTATGAAGTTGAAAGATGAGCCTACGATGGATTTAGAAGTAGTAGGCTTTACTGAGGCTATCTCTATCAAAGGTGAACCGAAAGGTATGGTTGGTGCGTTACAGTGTAAATATAAAGACACTGTTGTAAGTATCGGGGCTGGTGCATTACTCCACGACGAACGTGCTACAATATGGTTGAACCAAGACGAGTACATCGGCAAGATTGCTGAAATTAAGTATATGCCAGATAACACGTATGATAAGCTACGTCAACCGGTATTTGTCCGTTGGCGTGATGATAAAAAGGAAGAAAGTTATGAATAAAACAGAACAATTTATCCAGACATTTACAGAAGCACTGGATACAATGCAAACTACAATGGAAGCTAAGAACCATGATTATGCTTCAGCAGGTGAGGATGACCCATTCTTCAACTTTAAACAGGTTGAGAACTTAGGTATTACTTCAGTTGAACGAGGCTTCTTAGTACGTATGACTGATAAGATGACACGTCTATCTAGCCTACTTGACCGTGAAGCTAAAGTATTAGATGAAAAATTAGAAGATACAGTACTTGACATGGCTAACTATTCTGTGTTACTGTACACCTACTTAAAAACAAAAGAGGAAGAATAAAATGTCTCAAGGTACTAAATATCTTTTAGAATTAATAGGTGTCTCACTTGTTATTATCGGGTTAGGCGCAGTCTTTGATTTACCATTAAGTGATAACTTAGGCGTAGAACTAGCTACCCTAATTGGTTTCGCTAACATATTAACACTGCTGGATAAGAAGGATAAATAGCTATGGAAGTTATCTATAATGATTAGTCAGCAAGCCTTACAAATAGCAGTAGCTGGGGGATGGCATAAAGCTATCTCTCCAGTTGATTTACAACAATACATTAGTAATTATTTATTTATGTCAACTATGCACGGGGGAGAAGAATAATGAAACCTGTACAACTTAATGAACTGGGTATCAGCGGTGACACAGTGGCACAAGCGACAGTGAGTCTCCTGTTATCCTGTAAGACCCATTACACGTCAGTGGTAACCGCCTCTATTGTTACACACGGGAAAGTGGTAGGTACTGCACAAGACGCAGTTATCCAATTATTAGCAATAGATGCCCTTATCGGTCACCTATCGAAGTAAGGAGAAGAATAATGACACATAATTTAACAGACAGTATGTACAGCCCTGATGTAGAAGCAGTAGCGTTACGTGTGAAGAAGCTACATCCTGAAGCTACTATCCCAACACGTAAACATAAGACAGACGCAGGTTATGATCTGTACGCTTTAGAGGATACTGATATCTTTGCTACTACTACAGCTTTAGTACGTACCGGTATTGCTATCCAACCTCGTGCAGGTTACCATACTGAGATTGTAGCACGTAGTTCAACACCACTTAAACGTGGCCTACATATGCCTAATGGTTTTGGTTTAATTGATGGTGGCTACCGTGGTGAACTTCTAGTACAACTACGCACATTAGAAGGTCGTCAAGCTTTAGTTAAGAAAGGTGAACGTATTGCTCAATTAATTGTACGTAAAACTGAATTACCTGAAGTAATCGAAGTGTCTGAATTAGATGATTCTTCTCGTGGTGCACGAGCCTTCGGTAGTTCGGGTCTCTAATGGAAGTACAGGACAATAAGGTAACCGTCAGTATTGACGAGTACGTACGTCTCTGTAAACAGGAGGAGTTGCTAAGGCGACTCCTTTTTATTACAGGTGAGAATGAGACATACGAGATGGCTATAAAAGGTTCAGGTGAGAAGTCTATCCAAATATGGGGAGCAGACTTAAAACGAACACTTAATAGCTTTGGTAAGAACTTAAGCTGTGCTAGGATTAACCCCGTAGACCACCCATGGGATGAAGAGAGGTTACGTAAGTTAATAACAACTAACTACCGCTCTATTAGTGAGTTCTGTAGACATAGTGGTATAAGTCGTGATACTGGTAGAAGATGGTTAGACGGCTGTAACAAACCGACTGCTAATTATTATTATAAGATACTAGATATATTTCAGATTACTCCAGAATACTTTAGATAAAAAGATAGCCCCAATTAAGGGGCTATTTCTATGTTCTAGTGTCTATTATTAAGTCTACGGCCGCTTGGTCAGTTGCTGTGGTGACTTCTTCAATATAGTACAATTCTCCGCTAGAACCATCCGCATTAAGCGTTGCCCTGTACACGTAAGATAATCGGTCCTCACATGCTTCGGCCAAAGCCAAGATATCAGCAGCTGTTACAGTAGAAGCAACCTCTGACGTGTTTACACCCGGGACGAAGTATGGCAGTGCTGCGCTGATACGAGCAGGATGCGCCATGAAGTATGCATAATCTGTGTAGTACCCGTCTGCGGAAGCTTTATCACAAGGTACCACAACACTAGTGTTGAAGGCAGGCATACCCCCATCAATTAATGCCGCTGATTTCTTAGTAATTTCAGCCAGTTTAACTGCCTTGTTAGCACCTAGGGACCCTACGACAGCAGCATCAACCGCAGTTTCCACTTGAATAATTGTACCAGCGTCTACTGTTATAGAAACATCGCCACTTGAGCTATATGTAAAGGTTGCGGGTGCCAACCCCTGAGACTTTAAGGCTTGTTCTAGGACAGCAGGACTTAGAATATCCTTCCCAGTATATGTGTATGTAGGCATTATAAAATCCTCCTAACAGTTAATTGTACATCAGCTACCCTAGCAGAGTTAGACCCACTACCAATGCGACCAAACAACACGTCAAACGTATGCGGGCCACTGGATAACGTTTGTATTGTTCTAAGATACATACTCTCATTATTATCTGAATCCTTTGGTTCTAATTCATAGTATAGGCTAAATGGGCTTACTGAGTTTATTTCTAAATCTACAGCTACACTACGACTTGTTGAAGAACATCCGGCTAGTCCTGATAAAATAACCTCGTAATCACCCCCAATTAAATCAAAGGATTTGTTAATCAGTACCACAGGGTTACTTAGGAACTCCTGTGTGGTAAATGTAACCCCAGTAACATCCTCCCTGAAGTTGTCTCTACCAATTCGGGTGTCAACCTCTTTTGAACTTAAGGCATGCTCGGTGTCACTAGTAGTATCTTCAACGGGTAGGAAACTATCGGTAGTTTTCGTTGCGAAGAACGTATCAAAGAATGGGATAAAACCGCCATCATTAGAAGCAGTCGTATTACCTCGTATTGTAACCGGGGTGTTACCTACGTTACGCCAGACTACTTGGATACGTTGGTCTTGTAGCAGTGTTACGGGGAATGTAGGGCTGGCCTGTGCCTCTTTAGTTATAAGCCATTTACTTGGGTTGAATACTTCGGGTACAGGTATATCAGTAACACATACGTATAAATCCCCAAGATACCGTGCTTTATCACCTGTAGTATATGTAGCTCCACTAGAGTATTCTAAGGACATCCATTTAGCCGGGTTGAATACCTCTGGTGTGTCAATCTCTGTAATACAACGATACAGGTCACCGAGGAACAGGACCTCATCGCCTACGGCGTATAACGCACTAGAAGAATACGTTTTATACAGGATGTTACCGAAGTCGATATCTTCCATCAAGTCTTCGTCCCCATTGAAGACTAGTTCAAACCCACTTAAGTCTACTCTTTCAGCGTAAATGTCAAATCTAAGTTTACCCTGATCTGCACGGAATCGTTCACCCTGTAATAATGCTGTAATCTGGTTAGTGAAATTAGAAGTTAATTGGCTACCTACTGGTATAGTGTACGTTACCCCTTGGGTATCGGGAGAAAATACCGTCCATAGGAATGGCGATAGCACGCTCCCTTGGTATGCAGGCTCCGTGCCTGACACAAAGTTGTACCGGCGGAACATGGCCAATGCCGTGGTCCCTAGAATGCTGTTAGCAAAGGATAACTCACCGCCACCATCAGAGGTTGCAATCTGTTGCCCAATCCTTAAAGTAGCCGCACCAACCTCTACACGCTTAGCCGCCATATCCCCGGCTAATGTAATAGTAGGTCTAGCCCCAGAGGTGTCTTCTGTACCGATAGTAGCTGCTACTTTACCGTTAAGGCCTTTAAGCACTGCGTTATCTGGCGCATTAACAATAGATTCCGCTGCGTCTTTTTGTTGCTGCGTGATAGGGTTTAAAAAGTTATTACTAGCCATTTAATTACCCTTTACATCAGTATCAGTTGTAACAGTAATGGTTACGTCCCATATACCTGAAGTAACTTGTACACCAATATAAGATTCACCTTCATTAATAATAATATCTTGGTAACCTTCTGTCTGTGGGCCAGAAGCTGACTTAACCATTGTAGTAAAATCAGTAGGTTGGATTGATGAATTAGTAACATAAGTAGTAGCAGTACCTGCTATTGTTGGTATAGCCTGAATAATAGGCTTTGAAGTACGAGAAATACCCCAGATAACTTCGTCACCTGAGGTCATTCCCACAACAGAATCTACTGCTGTATCTAGTCTGCGAATTGTAATAGCCATCGGCTAATCTCCATATAAGTTAAATATCCTAGGTGCAACCCGAGGAGTATAACTCTACTGGAGAATATTATACAACTAGATTTTCTAACCAGTCGATAATACCATTGTTATCTAAATCAGCTCGTGTGATATTCTCTGGAACTTCAAGCTGGAATACATGCGAGTACACTTCTGCGTTAGTAGTACTGTTGCTAACAGCGGTGTAGACTTTATTAAATTCCGTGTTAGCTTTCGCCAGTAACTTAGTGTAATCCGTAGTAGTTGTAGCGTCAGCTACACCACGGATAACATCGTCACGGTCAATCTGGTTATAACCTAACTTATGCCAACAACCGTTAAAATATAACCCACGAGCGTTACGTGCTTCAGCTAGCTGTTCTGTGATAGCGTGCTCTAACGTAGGGCACGAGTCTACTACTTGGGTAATAACCCCACCTTTAACTATAGTTTGGAACATATTAAACTCCCTGTGATCGTATTGAAAAGTGTGGTAATAGGTTATGTACAGAGGTAAACTGCGAGGTGTTATTCATATCCAGTGTGTCAGCATCACATAGGTCTAATGACGCTATGTCTACAAATACCATACGAAACGAGCAGGAAACAATATTTGTGGTCGGGGCAGTGGCTGCCACTAATGCAGCTTGGTCATTCATACCACGAATACTCATACTACCATTACTGCTATCTGCGTATACCGCTACTACATACTTCATACCTGCGGTTAGAACCCACGGGGTAGTCATCGTGATGTACACAGCACCTGCGGAGCCACTAGGAATTATGTCAGTGTACAGCGGGGTACCTGTAGGTCGATTGTTGTCATCGACCTCGTAGATACCGAACTCTAAATCACCTACTAATGCTAACCCGAAGTACATATAGAACTCTTCATAAGTGTTATTCTCCGGAATAAATGGGACACACCATACGTATTTGTTCGTGCCAGTTGCAGCTGGGTACGTTTTATTACCACGGGCAGTCTCACCCCCTAATGGAAACAGATTCTGCCACCAACCTGCTGGAACTACATGGACGTTGCGTACTTGTGTAGCACCGCCGCCTCCGGAGCCGGTTCCTGCGAATGCTGCGTTATTCCAACCTTTAGCTGTCATTAACTAATCTTTCGTATATTTTTAATCTGAGACACTCGTATAGTCCATGTGCCTGAGCCCACTTTAACACCCACGTAACCTTGGCCAGCAGTCAATGTAGCATCCTGAAATGCAGTAGTGGATGCCTCACCAACCGGAACCATGACAGTGAAGTCAATGGGTTCTGCATTACGTACTGTACAATATGTTTGAGCTGTACCTGCAACAGTAGGGACGGCCTCTACAATAACTTCAGTACCACGATCTACTGACCATATAACTTCGTTACCAGAGGTTACCCCTACTTCTTCATGCAGGATACGGGTTACATTTTTATGTGTAATAGCCATATCAACACCTTACTTGTTTTTAGCGTGCTTAGTATTGAAGCCTAGGATATTCACAGCAGCGTAGATAAAGCGACCCCATTGTGATTTAGGTTTAACAAAGCGAGACGCAATGATCGCAGCACCACCAACTGGCATTAATACAGCCTCAGGTAGCATTGGTAAAATAGCCATAAATAGGTCTAATGCTTGTTCATACATAGTTTTATTCTCCGAATAATTGTTTAACGTTAAAATTAGGACAGGGTTTAGTTGAGAAATCCCTATGTCCTGAAGTAGTCATGTTAGGGAATATGAGCTTTAAGATACTGTCTAGCTTCGCAAGGGCTTCCATCTGTTTAGATGTAAACTCTGTCTTACCAATTAAACATGTACCAATTGAAATACGGTTCTTACCTTTACAGTGAGCACCTACTTCTTTCCAGTCCCTACCACATTCAATAGTACCGTCAGGCAAAATAACAAAGTGATACCCGATTCCATTCCAGCCTCTTTCTTTGTGCCAGTTATCTATTAAAGCGGCATCTCCGAAAGTACTATCTGAGCAATGTACAATGTGCAAGTTTATACAATCCAAGTCTCTCATTTATTTAAGTACCTGTGTAATTGTTGCAATCCCTGCAAGGGCAGCTGCTACCCAGATAATAATCTTCTGGAATACGCTTGCACCTTTTACTAGGTCTTGGATGGCAATCATAGTCGGGGCCATACCATCTAATGTGTCACTAAGCTTATCTAAAGCTTTAGTATTATCTTCAACTACTTGTTTAAGAGCAGTAATCTCTTCTCCGTGTTTCACTACAGTTTCCTCTAATGTGTCTACCTTGGTGTGCAACCCAGTATTCTCTCTAGAGTTAGGCATATTATTATTCTTCCTCTGGTTTTGGTGCACCCATGATCTCATACATAGGTGTTTGAAGCTTACCTTGGAACGCTTCTTTAGTTAGGGGTTTAGTACCCATTTCACGCATAAGATTTACATATAATGTGTAAGCCTTCGGGTCGTCTAAACGAATGCTTGAAAATTCTTTTAGTTTGTTGTATGCTTCAGTACCGCTTAGTTTATTAAAGCGCTTAGCATCTATACCAAGACCTGCTCTAAGTTTCTGCGCGAAGACAGCTACACCACCTTGCACTGAGGCAAGTGGGGCGATACCAAAGGCACGAGCTGCTGTGTCCATTACTGCCCTAGCTTCCGCTAGATCACCAGTACGCATGTACGCTTCTGCTGCTTCATAAATGTTACGAGAATTAACTGCACCATTTACAACCATAGCTGAAAGGAAATCATCATACGCCTCTTCACCTAATGCATCTTTGACTACGTCAGGGTGGAAGTCTTGCATAGCTCGTTGGAATTTAGGGGAATTAAAGATACCTGCTGAAGTATCCTCGATACGAGAAAGGAAACGAGAACGTAACATAGAGTCTAGGTTGTCCTTAGAGACAACACCACCTAGCAGTTCCTGTAACTCAGCGTACTTCTCTGGAGAACGGAATATCTGATCGAACTTCTTAGCTTCGCCAGATGTTAATGCTTGGTAGACTGGAGAACCTTCGATACGACCAATACCATACCGAATAGAGTTTTCCTGTGCTAGAGATTTACCAAACTCTGTACCTGATTGTTCAGCCATGTCAGTTAACTGTGTTAGGATACCTTTTACAGTACCGCCAGTTACTTCAGGGTCTTTAAATAATACAGCACGTTGGCTAGGCTCTTGGGCTAGGTCTAAGATTTCTAAGTACACTTGGTGTAGTTCAGAGGCTGGTACATCTGTTTTCTTAGCACCGGCACCTACCGCTGAAGGCTGGTAGATACGTGCTAATTTATCCATAATAAGATCAGCATCGTTCTTACCAAACGCTGAAGCAAGATTACCATAGTTAGCACCTACTGCTTCTTTAGAAACTGATAAAGGTATACGAGTATCTGATCTTGCTAATGTATTAGTACTATTTTCTAATGCGTCAACAGTGTTCTTTAAACCATTCTTACCAGATACATACTCTTGTACAGTACTTGCTACGCTAGTAGCTAAATCTTGGCCAGTATCTTTAGTAACACCAGCTTTACCTGATACAATACCTGTTAATTTATCTTCTAGCACTTGTCTGCGTTTAGCAACTGCGGACATAGCACCTTTAGTCATCTTATTACCTGAATCAATGATAATACGGTCTAATGTACTTTCATCCGGCCCGGTACCTTTAACAGCACGTTCTGCTGATAACAGAGCACCATCTAACCCAATAGCTTGTTCAGCTTCAGTTGCTGTACGACCACTTAGTTCAAATTCTTCTACGATGTTCTTTTCAGTAGTACCTGCGATAGGTTCATCACCTACTTTACTTAGAATTTTACTACCAATTTTAGCAGCACCTTCACCGAATAGCGTCTCGGCTGCGTTAATAGCAATATTACCCCAGAGGTTACGGCTACGAGGTGAAACACCAATAGCTTGTTCAATTTCTGAACCTAGTGTGCCTAATGCAGAACTGCCTAACACACGTAATGGTACAGAGGCTGGGAATAATGCAGTACCGATAATCTGACCACCAGTTGACAATGGTTCTTCACGTAAGCCTCGGGCTACATCTAGTACAGGTTGTGTTACTGCTTGAGCAGAACCACCAATAGAAGAAGCTGCTTGTGCCCCTATTTTACCAAGGTCACGGACAACAGAACTAAAAGAAGGTCCTCTAGGGCTATTGGGAGTATTCGGGTCTACTAACTCAGGGGTTGGTAAATCCATAGGGACAGCACCCGAGGTAAACTCTCGGGGTGTAGCAGGGGTTAAAGAACCCCTACTTAGTAATTCGTTGATAACCGCTTGCTTTTCTTCAGGGAGTTTAGAAACTAACCCACGGTTAACTAATTCTTGTGCTACTTGTAGTTTATCAGCCATAATAACTTCCTTATAATGAATTTAGTAGGTCGTCATCAGATAACGTAGTTAAGTCACCTGTGGCATTACCTGTAGTACGTTTAACTGGGATACGTACTTCACCAGTACTATTAATAGATGGTTTAAAGCTAGGATCCATATACATCTCTAGCAACTCAACTTTGTTAGAAGCTGTAGAAGGGACTTGAGCCATGAAATCATTGAATCTACGTGTAGCATCACCAATTAGTGCTGGTTGACCTCTAGTGTAGTCTTCGATGAACCCGGGTTCTAACATCTGCTTCTCACGAATACCGAAAGCTACGTCTAGGATACGTTTGTTCTCAGCTTCAGTTCTGCTACTATTAGCAACAGTTCTCATAGCTTGTTTGAATTCGAAGTCAGTTGTAGGACCTTTGAAGCCTTGCAAGGCTGTGATACCTAACTGAGTACCTAAAGCCTCTAATTCGCCTCGGTCTTTTAGCTGAGCTTCATCTACATCTAAACCTAGACTATCAGCAGCTCGTTGGAAGTTCTGGGCTAAACCATCACCTAAACCAGAAACAGATTTACCTGAGTTAATAGCACGGGTGATAATATCACGTGCTCGTCCTAAGTCATTAATATTAGTAGAAGCAATACGGGCTGTACCATCTGCTTCTGTAAGGATACGGTCAAAACGAGGGGCAAAGCGTTCGTTCTGTACTGCTAATTCAGCGGGGTTAGTAATTCTACCACCACTACGTGCAGCTAGATCATTAATTTCAGCACTTGACACTGGAATTTCTTGTGTACGTTCGATAGGACGTTCTAGTCCTAAGCCAATACGAGTGTCATTCTGTGTACCAGATATACCCGATGTTACTGCTTGTGCTTCAGCTACTTTCTCAGCACCTGCTAATTCACCTTTAGTTGTAGCAATACTAGTAAACTCATTCATTAATAGGCTCTGCTCTTCCGCAGTACGGCCTGTTAGTCCTGCTAACTGATTAGGGTACGTCTGGAATACGTTACCTTTACCATCGTCTACTGTTACTAAAGACGTTCGGGGGTCTACTGACACAGTAGCCGCATCCCCATAAATAGAACGGGCATTAGATGTAAGTAAATTAATACCTTCTTCCTGTGATACCTGCCCTGATTGCATCTTAGCTAGCGTTTGTAGAGATGGTAGTGCTACTTTCTGTAAATCCTTCTGGACTTTAGCACGCTTTTCAGCTTCGATTTGAGCACCACGTAGCTGACCCAACTGTGTCTCCATCTGGCCTAGTAACTCTTCTTCTTTAGAAACCTTACCACGTTTATCAAAAGCGCCTCGGATAGATTGTCCCGCACCAAAACCTTTAAGTAGTGCACCGGCAGGACCATCAAGGTCCTTACCTGCTTGAGAAATCGTAGAGGCTAAACTACCCTCTCGTTTACTTTCTGCACCTGCACGTTTAAGACCTAAATCTGTCTGTGCTTGTAAGAATTTTAAACGGTCTGCGAATGATGTGGCCATGTTATGCTCCTGCCTTCTCGAATACTTCATCGTAGTTTACATGTAGTAAACCTTCAATCCATTTTACTGCTGAAGGATATTTAACCATAACTTCTTGAGCTACGAAACCTTCTTCAGCTTTACTGCTACCTTTGTAATTAAACTTATACCATGGCAGACCAGCTTTTTCACCAACCTTTTTAAGGTTTTCTTTAGCACGTCTATCAGATAATGCGAAACCTGCGGCTGTAGCACCTAGTTGTAACATTTGGTTAGTTTGCTGTTGTTGCATTTGTTGTTGTGTAATTTGATTACTAAATGCTTGTTGTTGGAATCCAGCTAGCGTAGAGCCGAAGGCTTGTTGCTGTGCACCTACATTACCCGTAGCGTTAGCTGTAACATTCTGTTGCTGGCCTTTAAGGGCCTGAGCTGTGTTAACTGCTTGTAATGAACGGTTGAATTGTTGATTACGTAGGTTTTCAGCTTCTTGTTCAACTGTAAGATCAGCCAACTGACGTTGTTGTGCAAATTCAGCTGCTTGCGCTGTACGTTGTTCTACTGCGGCTGTTGAATCTGCAACACCACGTCGTGCTAAGATTTCTTCTTGCTGACGTGATACTTTACCTTGAGAGCGGTCTAACAGGATACCATTACGTTCACGGAGATCATCCAGCATAGGTTGAAACTCTGGAATCTGTGATGCTAACTCCGGTTGAGATAGGTTTTCAATAGTCTGTAGACTATCTGCTAACAACGACTGGTAACGGTCATAAATAGCTTGTTCTTCTTCTGATTTAGGTAGTTCAGTAATCTCGATACGTAACGGGTTACCCTGTGAATCACGTACTACTGTTTGTTGTACACCTGAAATCTTATCAGTAACATCAATGAAGCCTTTAGATAACTCTGACGCCGAAGGTGCCGTTACATCGTCTTCGGGGTTTAATAAGGCCCCTGCGATGCCTGTCGGTTTAACAGCGTTTTTTAACGTGAACGCTGACGTAACACTCTTAGTCTGTACTGGAAACTCATAATTATCGGGTACAAGCTCATAGCTTGACTCGTCCATGTTTACCTGACCAGTTGACATATCAATTGTCAATTCTGTCCAAATTCTTTTCATATTTTATACCTTACTCTATCGGGAAGTTGAATCCAGTACTCACCTTCTAGTTTAAGAAAGTTTTCCCGTTTGAATACCTCAGCCATTAAAGGATTGTCAGTTTCTACTAACATAGCTGAATAACCTTGTGTGATGAATACTTCTGAATAGATTTGTTTCAGAAGGTTTCGGGAGAATACCTTATTGCGATACTCTTTTTTGAAATAGATGCCAGCCTCCGCAACGGATGCATTGGCTTCATGTGGTTTGAACTGGAACAAGCCCAGTTCGGTATCACCATCTTTTATTATATAATTTAGTACGAATAGTGGGTCATCACCCTTAAAGAAATGGTGGGATTCTTTTTCCCAAGTAGAATAATCATAGTTGTTGATTAGTTCTAATGTTCTCATACACCACTTATAACATACTTTTTATTGAATGTCAAGTAAATAATTACCATTCAAGTACTTTTAATGACAGCTTACCTTGTACAGAACCATCTACTACACTACCAATAGTTGGTACACCTGTAACAGTAGTTCTAACAATACCGTATTCGCAGTAACCATATGGTGCTACATACACTGGAATAGAATAACCTGTAATAAACCAACCGCCAGCAATCCCTACACCACAAGTACCTTGTGTTTCAATACCAAGTCCTAGGATATTAGTATCTTCATACACTGAATTATTGAAATTCATGTAAAAAGCTTGCCAGTTATAATTGTCTTTACGTGTTAAAACAGTTAAACCTTTAAGTTGTGGGTTTTCGTTAAGCTTACGACCATTACGAACCTTGTCTCTGTCAAAATGATAGACACCGCCCCAGACATCCACTGACAATTCAGCTGAATGGGAAGTAGGAGCCATAACTAGTAAAAATAGTAAAATTAAATGTTTCATATCTATATTATAACTCCTATAAGTTGAAATGTCAAGTGAATTACGGGCGATTCATATTTAAAGTATCAGCTTTGATTGCTTTACCAATAAACCGTCCGTTATCCGTTGTTGTTAATGAGCCGCCTGAATCAACGAAATAATTTTGATTCACTGTTAGGCCTGCTTGGTTAGTCGTAACACCCCCGTACATCCGAACCGTAACTGTTTCTGTGTCTACCGCACTTGTCTGGGTAACGCCTACGTAGTTCCCCGCATCCGCATCGTAGTTAATTCTGTAGCTACTAAAATAATCGTTTGCGTTGTCGGGTTGAATAACAATAAAAGATGTTGCGTCACTCGTGATATCTATATCTAACGCTGAGCTGTCTGTAGACACACCTGTGTTAAGTAATGCGCTAGACGTTGCCACACCTGATGATATCTCGGTTATATACGCATACACGCTGGGAGTTCCTGCGTTGTTCCACACGGAGGTTAAAAACTGATCGTTTACTACATCGTACACCAGACCGAAGTAGGAAACTGATAAAATAGTACCATCGAAAGCTTGTTTTAAGGCTTCGTCTACAACGACAGAAGTGCCTGACACTGAAACAACCGCTGTGTACACATCCTTTGGTGCTGCGTCCTCCACTGTGGCCACCAAAAATTTATCTTGGGAGGGCGAATACGCAATTCTACTTTGTGTAGTAGTATCTGTTAAATTTCCGATAATCTGCTCACTATTTAAAGTAATTATATCCCCGGAAACAGTAAGCAACGAGGCATATGTTGCTGCCGATGTGCGTGATACCGCAACCATAATTTTGTTGTCTACTGACGAGAGAGCCGCATCCATGTTATTAGTGTTGTTAGACACCGCAAAATTGCTTAATCCCGTTTGTTTTGCACCAACCCCGAACGCCGTGGAGCCATTAGGGCTTGTGGCGCTCCAACCTTGTAAGAAATTTGACCCACTAACGTCTCGGGTAATAAACACAACCCTATCCTGTGACTGCTCGTAAATTAATGTTGCCGCTGCTGACACAGAAGAATCTACTGTATTTGTTGTGGTTAAATGCGTAACTGTTTTCGTGCCTATCGAAAACCTCATTAAATCGAACCCGCCGCCAGTGTCATTAACACACACCACAAGGTTGTTATTACCATCTACGACCGCAAACAGGTTGTTGATGGCGGTTACAGTAGCCGCTTGGTCCACCGGTGCACCAAAATCATTAGTAGTACCATCAACTGCGCCGGCGTAAACCCGCACGCCACTACCGTGTAACCCAACAAGTATCAACTGGCCTGTGTTAACATCATACACTGTTTTAGCAAGGTTGCCTGTCTGCGACCCAAAAGTATCCATATTCCCTAATGTAAGGGTTGAGGTGTCAACCTCTGGTGCACCTACGCGGCCGTCCGGTTTTAAGACAGCAACGTCCCCCGCCGTAATAGGACCTTTAGCTATGAAGTCTTGGTCCATTGGGTTACTATTAAGTTTAACCTGTACAGCTGGTGACAATTTAACTTCAGTAACTGCTTCATCATTAATTGTCATAGTGGAACCAGAACCACCTACCGTGATATCACCGTAATCACCATCTGGAATCATACCTGCTACGATGTTATCAATAGCGTCTTCATTGGTTTTAATCTGATTGACTGCCGCTGGTAAGTCTGTGTAAGCACCACCAGCGTTCAGACCATCAATCTCATTGACGGCATCAATAAGTTTATTAATATCAGCATCTACCTTAATAGAGTCAATAGGTATTGGTGGTACCGCTGTGCTATCTTCGTTATATTTATTAATATTAACTGAAGTAGTAGTTGGTGTATATGTGTCCGTAGGACGAGTAACTTGAGCCATATCAGCCTCCGTATGCTTTAATACCTACGATCTCAAAAGGACCTTTAGTATCATTTGTTGTAACTTTAATTGAATAGGAATTGGCAAGGAACTTATCACGTACACGTTGTCGTGATGATCTACCTACATCCCAGTTGGCTACATCCCATAAGGAGATGTCCCATAAGTTCTGTTGAGTGTTAATTACTGCTGTCTTACTTCTATTATTGTTGATATCATTATCCATATAACGGATATACGTCATATCAATAGAAGGTACGTTAGGCTCCATTAAGAACTCAAAGTATTTATTAGCCCAACGGCGACCTGATTCAATCCATGGTGTCCACCAACTAGTGAAAATAGGTTCATTATTATCTGAATAACCTACACCATTACCATCAGCGTCATTTGTATATACATACATTTGGTCTGCTGAACCTAAAACAAGTCTACCGTCAGGGAGGGCTAGATAAGCGCTTGCTGATTCAAAGATGCCAGTAAAATTAGACCAGCCTTTTGATTCCTCGGATAACTCATAAATGAGTGGTGCGCTATTCACTTTAAAACCATAGAACCCATCTCTTGTGTAAACAAAAGAACGTGCCTTACGATAGTTCTCGTCTGAAGACAACAGCTCATTTACTTGGTCTTGGATTGTTGGGTCTATATTGGTACCGAGGTCAGTTGTAACCTCTAACCCTTCTGTCTGGAAGATAGTACGGAAAGAACGGGCACCGTACTCTGTAAACATTAATACGTCTCGTGGGTATTGTTGTACTAGGTCACCGTGTACAGCACCTAGTTTAACTGTTTTAAGCCATGATAGCTCAGAACCTGTTAACACGCCTGTTGGGTCTGTTCCGCCCCAAATTTGAGTACGTTCACGACCGATGAATAACATCTGGCCATCAATAGCAGCAATAGCTTCTAGCGTATCCGCTACTTGGTGCTTATCCTGAATATTAAGGAAAGCAGGGCTAGCAGTGGTAGCATTAAACCAACCATTGACATTGTTTGTACTGTCAGTGTAATAAACTTTCATACGGTCTACTGTTGGGAACTCACGAGCTTTAAGTACTCGTGGGCCTAATGCCCATAGGCGATCATGTTGTGGGAATATAAAACTAAATGCAGGTGGAGTGTCTGTGTAAGCTACACTATCAATATCCTCGCTTACTGCTGGGAATGGATTACCATCCACATTTACAGTTAGTGTGTTAGATGGTGAGTCATATGATGTTGACTGCACAGTAGCTGTAACAAAACCTGTAGTAGTAAACTCAACTCGAATTACACGTCCTACTGGGTAATTAGTATCTTCTACACCCGGTAGTGGTTTAATAGTAAAGGTATTATCATCAACCCATACAGGGTCAGTACCTAAGTCTGTAACTAATTCAGACATTTCTTCAAGAGTAGAGCCATCCCAATACATGTTAGGGTCTACACCATTTACAATAACTAACTTGTCATCGAAGTTACACCAACGGATAGTACCATTTACATCTAACCCTGATTTAAGCTCAGTGTAATTACCAGTACCTTCATCTAACTGGTAAATATAGCCAGTACTTGTACCAACAAGGATATCGATACCACCTAAGCTATTGATATTACTCATAATAGAAGTAATGCTACCGTTAGGAGTTGTATTACCTAATATAGCAACACCGAAGCGTTTAGCTCCAGCACCTGCTTTACCAGTACTCGGAATCATATTAATTAATTCACGAGCGTACTTAAGACCTACAAGCTGAGCAGAAACAGAGGTGTTTTCTAAACCTACTGGAAATGGAATAGCTTGCTGTCTGTATAAACCGCCTCTTAATCCTGCCATTAGAAATAATGTCCTACTACTTGCTTACTACCAACACCATTACCTTTAAGATATATATTCATCTTACCAATTAAGTTTTGGAAGTTTGAACCAGCAATAGATAGTACTGTGTTTGTTGTCGCGTCTCGTTCGTCTAGTGACATCCAATATAAACCACCCCAGACAAGTACTTGTTGGAAGTTACGTGGGTATGGTAATTCAGCCTCTGTTGTGGCTGCTGTGAGTGTTTGTGCCTGTGGGATGTAACGAATACGGATAGTTGTATCATTCATTGGATACGTAAAAATTTGGTTACCAACTCTGTAATATTGTGTTGGTTGCCCTACTTTGTCTAAAGCGGGGTCTGTTTGTTCTAGTTCAGAAGCTGAAGTGGCATCTAATGTACGTGCATTTACCGTGTCAACCACAGAGATATAAGAATAAATATCAGAAATGACAGTACCTGTTCCATTGGTGATTGTTACCGTTTCAGTTGAACTATTAATTGTTTCTAAATATTGAGCAATTTCAGTGTAGGCCTGCTCATGGCCACGGTTAATATATGCAAGGATACGTGCTTGGAGTTCCGTATCTGGGAAATCCTCGTTTAATCCTAACTGTGCGACTTGTGTAATAACTTCAGATACTTGCATCTTAAACCTCAGAATAATATAAAATAGATAAAAGGGAGCGTTTCCACTCCCTAGTATCATGGGGACTACTTAGCGTAGAATAGGTGAACAACACCTTGTTCAACAACACCAGAACCGTCATCGAATGTAAACATTTCTTGACCACGGATTACATGGTAACCGATCTTAGAGTTGAAGTTGTAGTCAGTGTTATCAGAACGTTCGAATGAACCAACGTTACCGAAAGACAGACCGAATGCTTGAGCACCACATAGGACAGCATGACCTACATCAATACCAGCGGCACCAGCAGCTGCTTTAGTTAGAGCAGACATAGCATCAATACGGTAAACCATAACACCATCAACCATACCTAGGTAATCTTGACCGTTGAAATACGGCATAGAGATCATGTTAGAACGAGTGTCATCACGTAAATCTGTCCACTCTGGGTCAGCTTTAAGTTGACGAGCACCTTCAGCGTCTACCCATAGCACGTATGAACGTTGTAGAGCACCATTGACTGTCTTGAATGCAGATGGACGAATCTCACGAGATTCAACACCAGCAGACACAGATTTCACGTTACGTGCTTTATCTACAGCAGTTTGAATCATAGCTACTGATAATTTATCAGAGGCAGCATCTACGTTTGCAAGAGCTGTTGCTAGTGTAGCATCATAGTTACCATCTGTAGCACCGAATAGTACACGAGTACGGTTTGGTGTAGCAGTTACATCAGCAGTGGCGATGATGTCATCACGCATAGCACGAGCATGCTGGTCTAATAGTAATGGACGCATGTACTCAACCAAGGCGATTGGTGTACGTAGGTCAGTTAGCTTACGGTTAGGTACGATTGTAGCAGAACGTTTGTTATCAACAACGATACCGAAGTCGAATAGTTCTTGCTGTGCTTCGTTACCTTCTAGTACAGTAGTACCAGACACGATAGCAGAAGTTGGTAGTAAACCACGTAGAGAGAAGAATGTAGTATCACCTGCACCTTTACCCGTACGGATTTGGCGTTGGATTACAGCATCTTCACCAGTACCCATAAATGGTACTAGTTCTTGTGATGTGATAAATGTTTCGAATGCGCTTTTAAGAACCTTCTTTTGGTTCAAATTGGAAGCGTTAGGTACGATATCAGCCATTTTATATAATTTCCTTAATTAGCTTGATTAAATTGATAAACCCCAGTTCTGGATATCATCGTCTTCCAGAATAGAGTCGTCTTTTTTAGATGGGGCTGAATTATCAAGTGTTGGGCGACCTTTAGTAGGAGAAACATAGTCCTTGTATTTCTCTTCAAAGTGTGCTTTAGCTTTTTCATAACCTTTGTCATAAGCTGCTTTAGCTACTTTTTGAGTCTGCTCACCATTCGTGTTTGACTGGAGAGCTTTTACAAGACTACCGCCGCTTTCACTGATTTTTTCAGCTAACGGTTGAAGCTCTTTACCTTTGCGTACGATATACGCAGAAGTTTTATGCTCAGGGAGGTCCATTAATTCTTCACGAATTTCTGGGTCCATTAAACCTAAGATTGAAAAAGCGTCGACTGCACTATCTAAGTCACCTTCCTCGAAAACAGAACCAAGGATTTCCTTGTCTTTCTCGAATCGTTTCTGAATACGATTAAGTACGTCTGTACCATCATCGGTCTTAGTGCGATATTCCTGTGCTTCCTCAGGGCTTAGACGGCCATCTTCAATAAGTTTCTCAATCATCTTGTTATTCTTATTGATTTGTAGCTGACGGTCAGATTGAGTATCAGCTCTACGCTTCTTCTCGACTTCTAACTCTTTTTGCTTGCTATCAAATTTTGATAGTAGTTCATCAATGTCAAACTCGTCTTTTGCCTCATTAGAATCTTCTTTAGGGGCTTTTTCTTCAGGTTCATTTGATTCTTCAGCTTTTGCATCTTCCGATGGTGCTTCAGAGTCATCCTCCATGTCAGCAAATGCTTCTTCAACGTCATCTAGTGTAGTACTCGCTTCAGGAGTGGATACAGCTTCAGATTCTGTCTCAGTGGCTTCTACTGGTTCTTCTTTACCGCCTAATGCTTCTGCTTGTTCTGCGAACATTGAATCATCTAGGCCTTCAAGAGCTTCGTTTTGAGTTTCAGTACTCATTTAGTTATTCTCCTCTAACCGCCCAATAATGGGGAAGGTTGTTGAGTTACCGGCTGTTGGGGGCTACCGGGTTGCCCTTGTGCTGCGCCCATTTCTGGGGAAGCAGCCTGCTGTGCAGCCATCATTTGCTGTTGTTGAGCTTGATATGCTGCATATTCTTTTTGTACTTGCTCCACATTACGGATACCCATCTGTTTAGCAACAGTTGGCATACTCAGAATAATATCTAACTGACCATTCATAGTCATTTGTGTTAGGTTCTGGGCTAGTTCCTCGGGTGGAGCTGAATAATCTGGTTCTTCTACAACTGTTACAGCGAAGTCCATTGTGGACATATCGTAAGCAATCATAGTCTTACCATCCTTCTCATACGAGATATTGAATGGGATAACTTCGGCTTCTTCTGGTACATCTGGGTTAATAATCTGAGCCACACGGTTCGGACCCATACCTTGGATGTATGCTAGTAAGAGCTTACCAACTTTTTTCTGTAGCTGACGCATAGAATCAAAAGCTGGTGTTTGTTTCAGTGAAGAGGCCATTTGGCGTTGTCGGATAGCTACACCTGAGGTAGCATTAGTAGACGCACCAACTAGTTCTTCATTTACACCCATAGCTTGACCAATCTCAATAAGAGCTTGTTGCATTTGTTGCAACTGGTCTGCTGCTAATTGACGGTTTTCATCAATACGTAGTTCTTTACCAGATTTCTTCAGGATAATACCATCAGGACGAGCAGCTTCCTGACGTGTTGTTTCAATATCGTCGATAGCATCGTCATCAGCGATAATGCGAGACGTGGCTAGAATGTGTAATCGTTTAGATAGAGACTTATTATACACACGCTGTGGGTCAAGAGCCGAGTAAACCGCACCATATGGAATATTGTCCGCACGGCGGCGGTTCCACACAGCGAAGATATACTCGAACTCCTCGGATTGCACAGGTAGTGGGAGATGACCCAGCAGAATATCCTGAGTGAAGTAACCCACCCAGACTTGGTCCGCTAGTACTGAAGTGACTTCCGTCCCCTCAGATTTGTTGTCTTCTGCGGTCTTTTCATCAAAGACTTTCTTAGCAGAACCTTCAGCATCTGTATAAACGTATGCTTTGGTAGGCTTTTTATACTGCATTTCTACTACTCGAATCTTATTCAAGCGTAGATCAATAAAGTCTTGGAATGGGTCTACATCGTCTGCTTGTAAACCTAACCCAGAAGTAGTCTCTTGTGGAACACCATCATTATCTTTGGCTGAAGCTACAACCTCGTCGATCTCAGTGGCACTCGCAGGGAATTTCTGTTTAGCAACATCAATATCCATCCAGACAACTTGGCCACGGTAGCGGCTGTTTGTCAGTTGTGGCGTTGCATCGTCCACATCCCATAGGATTTCACCATCAGGGATATAACGCATATTAGTAACACCTTCATTATCCGAAACCTTAATGCAACCGATACCTGATACCATTTCATCTTTAAAGGCATCTGAAATAAGGGCTTTAGCATCATTAAAATCTTGGATTTGATATGCTACTGCTGTTGCTGCTTCAGACAGCTTACGTGTATCTTCTGTGAAGTTACGTGGCGAATAAGCTACCTTAGTAGTGTTTTGAATACCTAAGCCGATAACTGAATCAACACGAGTTTTAATATGGTTGATTACTGTAGGTGGCTGTCTACGGTCTTGAAGAGCTTCTAGCTCGTCATCTGTCCATTGCTGGCCATCATAGAAGTTCCAGCAGGGTACTCGAATGCTATTATGCCAACTACGAAACTGTTCTGATTGCGTAGTATGGTCATAATACTTCTTTAATTTATCATAAATCTTTTGGGTCATTAAACCGTCATCCAACTAGTTGTTGAGGGGCGTTGTGTACGGAAGCTATCACGTACTCTCCTCATAAGGGTTAACCTTGCAGGACCAGATACTACTAAATAACGAGTAGAATCCATAAGGTGGTCATTACGTTTCTTAATACCGCCTTTTTCGTCTCGTGCGTATGTACGAAACTCTTTCCACCAAGGGTCCATGTTTGGTGATCTAAATACTTTTAATCGTCCTTGGTGCATACGCTGTAGGACTTCCATGATACCTGCTTCAACTGAGTTGTCTGCTGGTTCCATGTCATAAAACTCTTTATATTGGTCAATAGCTCGTTCACCGGATGCTTGTGATGTACCACCACCAGCGGGGTCACATACACCTTTAGAATGTCTCATAAGTGGGGGCATAATAGCAGCATGTTGTGCTGGAGTCATACCTTCGCCGTGATCGGCCCCTCTAAGGTAACAATCTGTAAGGTAAATGATATCATTATCTCGGTCGTATTGAGCTACTACTACTGCTGTGTTTCTCCAACCAAAGTCAAGGCCCCATAAAGGTACAAAGTGGTCTGGAATAGGGAAAGGGTCTACTTCGATAGAAGCTTCAGTAGTTGGGTACACTTTACCAGCGCCGAGGGCTGGGATACCCTTCATACGGGCTTCTTTCTCATGTGGAGAATAAGAAGCAGCCATAGTTTCTTTAATATCATCGTCTAGATACGGGTTATCTTCCCATGTGGCATTAATATACCAGTGACCTTTAGGTTTCTCTTCAATAAACTTCTCACATACGGCAGTCATGCCTGATAGTGGAGTCATTGAAAGAATAAGAAGACCTTTAGTCGTAGCTAGACGTGTAGTACACTCTGAGAAGATTTCCTGTGGTGGTTCTTCGTCTAAGTGAATAAGGTCCATTGCTGTACCTTGGAATTTCTCTCGTCCCTGTTGGTACGATTTGAAAATCAAACGAGACCAACCGCCAGAGGTGTGTTTAATACGTATTTCCTCTACAAGGCCTGTGATGGCACGGCTGTATCGTATTTTAGGGATGTCTAGGCAGTCTTTAGGGATAGCACCAGTACCAAAGTCATCTACAATAGCACCACCTAAGTATTCTTGTTGTAGGATGGCAAGTGTTGATTCGTTGGTAACGGTAGCTGCCCACATTTTAATAGGCTTCTGGAATCGTTTACCTTTCCACCAGTTAGGGTATAGCCCTGTAAGGTGGTAAGCGTTTTCCTGTACTGCTGAATATGTTTTACCAGTACGGTTAGCTGCTAGGAATAAACGAATGTTGTATTTAGCGCCTGCTTCGTGGAATTGGCGTTGTTTAGGGTAGGGTGTGTAAAGTGCGAGCTTATTCGTCTGAGTCGAGGATAACTGCGTCTGTAATGCTAAGCGTTCCTGCTCCGTCATCTTCGACAGGCGGGAGATCAGCGATTCCTTGGATAAATTTTCGTTCGACATTTGGATTTTTACTCAATGTTTCCATAAGTTGTTCAGCAAGCTGTTCTACTGACTTAACTTCTCGGGTTGTTTCTTCTGAGGTGACATTAACCTGTTTAGGGGCCGCAAGGCCTACTTTGTCAATAAGGGCAGGAAGGGCGGTAGCCTTCTTCTCCGGAGGTAGGAATTTAAAGTCGTTTTCAAGAAAGTCTTCCATAGCATTCATTACTAGGTTCTGAACTTTATACATCTTACCATTACGGAGAGTTTTAAGTTGTTCTTGAACTTCGTCTCGGGCTAGGTACTTCTTAGATAGATCTAGGGAGCGGTCTCGTCCTTCTGGATCGTATCCAGCGGCTTTATAAGCTTCCGCAGGGGTAAGGCCTTTTAGTATCAACCCCTCACAGAAGACTGTCTGGTCGATACGCTTCTGGAATGGAGTTGCTTTAGGCATTATTTAATATCTTTGTACTTGGCTAGTACCTTGCCTTCGATAACAAGGTCTGGAAGGATTACAGTAACTGTAGTATTCACTTTAATCTTCTCAGCATTAAGAAGTGTGTAACCTTTTACAGTTTCACCTGACATAAGCTTTTCGATAAGTAACTTTGTTTCAGCAGCTAGCTCTTCGGCTGCTACTGTTGACTTAGCTGTTGCAGGCTTTACTTTGGGTGTTGTTTTTTTAGGCATATGACAATCTCTTTGATTAAGTAGCCCGCAACCTTGGAGCGATGGAGCGACGACCCGCAAATGTATGTTTTATGAGTGTGGCGGTGTGTCCATGTCCAAGGAGGGGAAAGGGAAAAATAAAGACAAAAGGATAAATCTTTTATTTCAATAAACACACTATATCATACTTTTTCGGGTTTGTCAAGCTTTTTCTTTAATTATTTCACTTTTTTGTTGATTTTTATTATTTTATGTGTTATACGCTTGTTTTTACTGGATATTTTAAATTTATTTTAATAAATATGAAAATAATGCTTGACATTTGTTTAAAAGTATGTTATATTGACTTCTGTTAGTCAAAACGCTCTCGAAGACGATAGCAAGACGGGTAGTTATATTCCCTGAGCTTGAGTTAGTACAGAGGTCTAGTTGATTAAATCGCTATAGGGGTGTTTGGTGTAATACTTTCTAGCCTGTAGTTAAACTGATAGAAAGGGACCATTGGATGAGTCAGAACGGTGCAGCGAAAGCGGGGAGCCGATGCCAGTGCCACAGTACCAACATTATCTGTGGAGAAGTAGCCCGTGACCTTAAGTTATAGTTGGATAATCTTAAGGATAACGACAGTCAAAGTTAAAGTACTGAAGTTATAAAGTCTAAAACCTCCGGTGGTAATTACCGGGGGACTGGTTGTTTTGTACCAAAACAAGACAACCAGCTTTATAACTTTTATATCAAGTTAAAGTAATAGAATAAGTATATATAATCTCCTTAAGAGATTATTATAATATAGTAATAACAATATCAGTAATCCTTTAATGGATTAACTGATAAATATAGTTAACAATCATAACCAACCTTTAAGGGTTGGTATTTTATTATAATAAGGTTAAGACAGATACCCATCGGGGTATCGGGCGCTGGGTAATAAATTATTTCAGAATAATGTAAATTAAGTGTTGACTTCTTATTCAGAATATGTTTTAATGTAATTGTTGAGTCAGAGATGTACCTCTTAACAAAGTGCCTCTGACCATAATAGGAGGTTAAGTGTCGTATACCCCATGGTTGGCGTTGGGGGACCTGCTATTAATACTGTTCCTAGTCAGTATAAAAACTAGGGTTTTTAATAGAGGTGCGGTGCTGAAAGTAGAAGCACTACAACACAGCGTATTTGCCTACGACGGCCGCTTTCAACTTGGTAGTGTCTGATACGCTTGAGTAACAAAGGGCAGAGAGATTGAATATGTCAGAGCAGGATTAACGACCTGCCGCCTCTATTAAGAATAACACAGCGTGTAGGAAAGTCTGGTTAATCCGCTTGGTTTGGAACCAAGAGATCGCAAGTTCAAATCTTGCCACGCTGACCAATATTACCACTGACATGCTGTTACGTGGTATTGGGGTTACTGTACAGTCTTGTTTGTAAAGCGCAGTAATCCTATTTTAATTAAAAACAGCATATAGCTGTTACATACCAGATTACTGTTAAGGGAAATAACAAAATGAATTATAACGAAATCAATATTAATCTAGTACCATTATTAGAAACACTAAATGAAGAGATGGCTAAGTTCTTAGGTCAGGGTGCAGTCCCTCGCCGTGTTGTTATCAGTAAAGAGAACAATGGTCTGTATCTACAGGGTGAGAAATACAATGAAGAAGAAAAACGTATTATCACAGTACATAAACTAATCACTGAAGTACCTAGTCTTACAGGTGAACCTTTAGATCTACCAGAAGAACTATTTGAAGAATAAACCCACCTACCATACCGTTTAAAAGGAGGACTTATGTCCGATGATACTAAACCTCAAACCTGCCTACAAGTTGCCCTTGAAGGTGCTCTTACTATTATTAACGACCGCCTTACCCGTTCTTTAGAATACCAAGCTGGAGAACACCATGTCCTTAATATAACAAAAGCCGAAGGCGCTGCCAATGAACTAATGGAGCTTAAACACCTCCTCCTGAATGAGCTGGATAAACTTAATCCAGTAGATCCTAACCAAGAAGAGCTTAAACATTACTTTCAGTATAAAGACAAAGACTATGTATTTGTATCTGAAAACAAGTCTAAGATTCTCTGGAAACATGGAGACCACTACATTATTACCCGTAACTCTGATAAACATTCAGCAGTTGTATTCTCAGGTAACTTTGAAGCGGCTCTCACATGGCTAGACAAATAATATCGATACACAGGTCTCACCCGAAAGGGTGGGGCCTTTTCTTACGCTTAAATATTTCAAAGAGCCACCTCTTGGTGGCGAGTGGTCTAAACGAGTTTAGTCCACAAATCGCCCTGTTAAGGGCGAGTGGTGGCTGGGTGCCCCCATCGCCTGAGTCACAGCCCTCCAAGGCTGTTCTTAACTCATGGCAGGGCATTGGGAAGCCCCACCACGAGCCTAATAATTAAAACAAAAAATCTTGCCACCAGATAAGACTGTAAACAGCATCCTTGCTGATTATAGGATTTATACATTTCTGACATAATATTTCCATAGATGTCGAAATACCACCAAGTTTTCATGTAAACTATCTGCATTCTGTAGTTCACAGCAGCTATGCTGCATTTCCATTCAATGTACTCCCGCCGTCTAACCCCACTCCAATACACAGAGATTTTGATGCGGGGGGGGCTTTTGTCAAGCCTTTTATTGGGTCTTGTCCCACTATTCTGTACCTACTGTGATAAATATATCGCTATAACATCTATGATGTTAACATACAACTATAAAGGGTAACAGCTACGCTGTACTACTTATGCGCCGATCCACACAATATACATTACAACTATAACGATTATATAATTATCCCCACAATCTATACTTACATGTCAATTATTTTATTATTATTCCTGACACCTATCAACAATATTATGGCTATATGTCAGTAATTTACAAAGCTGCTAATTATACTCTCTCATTTCCCCACGACATCGTTCATTACATTCACCGCTTAACAGCTATGCTGTTAGTAACCCCATACTTGGTATATAAATCAATAACTTAGCTGAATATATGCTGAATATATTGGTATATTTTTGTAAATATCCTTAATATTATACAAAAAAACTATAATTAATATAGTATTTACTATTGACATAACACTACTGGATGGTTATAATATATTTATAGGAATTGGAAAGGGTTATAAATAATTATACTCTTAACCAATACTTGGTTATTATACTTAATTTAACAAACAAATGCTAATTTTATATAAGTAAAATTAAGCGATGAGCAAAGCGAGTGGAGTTTAGTAAAATGGAATTATTTATATCAGCAGTTAATCACGTATCGCCATTAGTACAGTTTATGACTATATACCTTGGCGGTAGTTACTTAATTGCTATTACTCTTGCTAAACTTACAAAATAATATAAATATAAAGGGTAAAAATATGTATATTAAAATAGATGAATTTGATGCAAAAGTTATGATGGAAAAAGCTGGTCGGGATAACTTCACACGATATGGTTTAGGCTGTATTCTCCAGTATATGGATAGTTTATGCGATAATGATGACGGCATGGAATTTAACCCGATTGATATTGATTGTACTTTTGTTGAGTTTAACCTTGAAGACGAAAAAGACCGCAAAACCTTTATTAACGATTACGGTTATCTGGTAGATGGTGAGTCTTTCGAGGATGACGAAACAAAGCTCGAGATGATCTGCCATCTCATTGAGGATACTACATCGGTAGCATCTACAGATTACAACTATTATATTTTTGATTATAATTTTTAATAAGATGATTGACAACTACTATAAACCATGTAGAATGGTATAAAGATAAGGACGAAAGCAAAACAAAGTTTTGTTTGAGGGTATAAGTGATTATATTTTACTTATACTAATTAGGAAAATAAAGAACTTATAAAGCGAATAGGATAATAATATGAAATATACAGGGTTTTATACGGAGATACACCCAAAATATGGTATTGGACACACAGTAATAGAACGCAGTTTTGAACATGCTTATATTAATAAAGAAAAGGCCGAAGAAGAGGCGCTAAGAAGCACACAGTACAACGCTTGGAAAATGGGCTTCCACGACTACACAATACGATTTTTAATATTGAGCTCATAAGGAGATATAACCATGGATACCATAAAATATGAAACAATGCAACAATTAACAGTAGGCTTATTCTTAGGTTCAGCCCTTTCTGGCTTACTACTATTAGGTGTATTAATTGAATCTAAGCGACAAGAGGTACAACAGTATAAAGAAGCTGTTAATACAGTAGCTGAAGATTGTATTTATACAGTATCTAAAGGTAAACCACCTACTGAGCTACAATTACAATCCTGTGAGTTTAAACTAGATATTAAATAAAGGATAAGATTATGAACAAGCATGCAACGGTTGTTGCCAAACAAGCGTAGAGCAGAAAGGGTTTAACTATGCCGAATAATAAACGTTATTATAATACCCGTAGGCTAATGCAAGCAGAAATTGTACTACGTAGTATGCCTAGCCCATTCAGTGCGGGCCAGTTTAAACTTAAATATAACCTTAAGCATCCAGACGACGAACTAGCTGGCGCTATCTTAACCCAGACTATCCAGTGCCTTGTAAAGCGTGATATGGTAGAACCCACACATATGAAAGGCTACTACGTTATCACTAAAAGGCGTAGGAAAGAGCTTGACAAGTATGCTAAGCTACTTCAGATTAAGAAAGAAGCTGAAGAGTTAGAGCTTTATAACGAACTTAAAGAAGCATTAAATAAGGATGAATAATATGTACACAAATCAGATTAAAAGATTATCAGAGCAATTAAACGAAGATAACCAGAAAACGAATAAAGCTACCTTGAAAGAGTTACAACGTAAGCAGGGTATTTACGAGGATATCCAGCCTATACTTAAACAGGAATTACGCGATGTTACGGGCTTGACACACGTAGATGCCCGCCTACTTGGGGATATTGTTACGAACGCATTAGAAACGCATGCGTTATATACTGACGGTGCAGTTTTAGCCATTATACAGCAGGTATACAACGTAATATCATTCAGCCTGTTAATTTGGTTTTTAACATTATGGTGTACTAGTAACATTACAATATATTAGGGACGGATAAGATGGATTCAGACACATTTATAAGTATTATATATGGGTTTTGTTTTCTAGCAGTGGTTACTATCGCTAGTTTATCACTAATAGAGAATGAACAGCTTAAACAACAACTAATAGAATGTAAACAAAACTAATAATAAAAACAAAGGGTTATAAGATGTTAACAACATACTTAGAAAAGCTATTCCAAGATACGCAACTTGTAATGTGCTTAGAAGTAGAATACTTTGATACTATCCAAGACATGCGCAAGAACCATTATTCAGACAAACAAATTGCTGACACTATCAAAGCAGAAGAAGAGTACAAACAAACTCAACTTGCATTTGGTAGAGAGGTATCATATATACACTAAAGGAGAACTAATAAGATGATTACTATAACAAACAGATACACAGGTGAAACTATACTCACGGTAGACTCGGATATTTTAGAAGGTGTTAACCTAAAAGATGCTAACCTACGAGGTGCTACCCTATTAAATGCTAACCTACGAGGTGCTAACCTAAGAGGTGCTAACCTAGACTATGCTAACTTAGGCGGTGTTAACCTAAAAGATGCTAACCTACGAGGTGCTACCCTATTAAATGCTAACCTAGACTATGCTAACTTAGGCGGTGTTAACCTAAAAGATGCTAACCTACGAGGTGCTACCCTATTAAATG
>JAYJMJ010181452.1:0-16516 GCA_036873875.1 Laminaria ephemera
GTGCTCTACATGCATCATAACCAAATTTATCTGGTGATGTACCTGAACCACTACATGAAGCGTCTGGAATACCTGATGGCAAACACCAGTTGGTAGATAAACCTGAGGTAGCATTTGCATTGTTTTCAAATAAGTTCTCTGTTCCAGAGGCTACATTATCCCAAAAATCGTCTTGATCCACACCATTCTCACTCATAAACAATTTGTATGCCCTGGTATACCCTGGCGCTTGGTAAGATGGGTTACGACAGTCTGGATGCCACAAGTCTCCGTTATAATATGTTCCATCCGATGTAGAAACTTCCCAATCTTTTATGGCATTAATCAAGTCCATTCCATCACTTACATAGTTATGAGGGCTTGTTGTATTTGGCCATTGTTTAGATGCTACAATAAGTGCCATTGCAGCATCTAACTCTGCATCTGTTGCTCCATTCTGTCCAGGAGTACTTTCGCTACAGCCTTGAATTTTCCAATTCATCACTCCATTTTGATTGGTGTTGTTTTTATAAAACGCCCATAGTCTATTAAACAAATCTTGATCTGCTGCATATACGGCTATCAACATTCCATAAGCAATACCTTCTGACACTGTTTGTGCAGTATTATCAAATTGGACTCTTGCCATGTCTGTACCACAATTCTCTACGTAAGAAGATTTCCACTCCTCATATGCTGTACCAACATCTGAACTTGCACCATATGTACCACTACTTGGTAAATTGGTAGGCATAATACCATATTCATAAGAAGTGTTTGAACCAAACGGAACTGTTGGATCACCTGTGTTTATCTGACCAAATATGGCAGATATACTAAAAAAAATAATAGTTAACGAAAAGACCTTATTTAGCATATTTTCTGTTTTTTTACTTTCTCTCATCTTAAATATAATAAGATTATTAACAAAGTGATCATCCAGAAAACAGGAAATACAACTATTTCGATAAAATATTGTATTTATTCTTTAAAAATTTACTTCATAAATTAATGAATAACTCATCTATTTCTCTCTTTCTATAAGGTTGTAAGAGAAGCTCTTAAGAAATTCTATACGTTCTGGCTGTGCAGATATTTGCTCCAAATAGGTAAATCCTTTTTCAAAATATTTATTCATCAAATCTTTGGTAATTTTTTCTATCCCTAGATCTGTCATGATTTTTTTAACTGCAGAAATCTTTTCTTCTGGTTTATCATTGACCGTTATCCAATGATTCAATTCTTGTTTTTGTGTTTCGCTTGCCAACTCAAAAGTCTTCAACCACAAATATGTTTTTTTATTTTGAAGAATGTCCCCTCCTATTGTTTTACCTACTGCTGCTTCTGTTCCAAAGGCATCCAGCAGGTCATCTTTTAACTGAAACCCTATACCTATATTATCACCAAAACATTTTAATGCGGTATAATCTCCTTCTGTGGCTCCAGATAAGAAAGCTCCAAAGGATAATGAAAAGCCTAAAAGTACGGCTGTCTTCAGCCTAATCATTTCTATGTATTCTTCGATCGCAACATCGTCACGAACTTCGAAATCCATATCATATTGTTGTCCTTCACACACTTCTTGGGCGCAGGTATTGAACAAACGCATGGCTATAGGTAATTTATCTACTGGTGTATGTGCCAACAACTCATATGCTTTCACAAACATGACATCTCCAGAAAGAATCCCTATGTTCTGATTCCATTTTTGATGAACGGTTTCTTTACCTCTACGCAAAGGGGCTTCGTCCATAATATCGTCATGAACCAAAGTAAAATTATGAAACACTTCTGTAGCTAAAGCTGGAAGAATATATTCTCTATAATTATCTGAATACAAATAAGACCCTATAAATGTAAGTAGTGGACGAAAACGTTTCCCTCCTAAATTTAAAAAATAGGTTATTGGTTCGTATAAATTCACTGGTTCTGGACCCATTGAATAGTTTTCTAACTCAGAATTTATAAATGCAATCTCTTCTTTGATGTTCATCTTTTATTAGCTTTTAGCTATCTGTACTTACGTTTAGCTGTATTCTAAAATACCGCTATCATCAACAAAATATTGATCATAGCGGTAAACAATTAATTCTTAGTAATGTATGTTTTAATTATCGAATTCTTCCAAATCATTATAACCATGATCTGTGTCATGAAGTGTCAAATCTATTGAACGTTGTCTAAGATCTGTACGCAATACTTTTACAGTAATCTTATCTCCAAAAGCGTAAATCTTCTTATTGTGCATACCTACAGCTCTCAAATTATCTTCGTCATATACATAACGATCGTCATTAAGCTCTTGATATCTTAACAAGCCTTCGCATTTGGCTTCTGTCATCTCTACAAACAATCCCCATTCTGTTACACCAGAGATTATTCCTTCGAATACTTTCTGATCTTTTAAAGAGATGTATTCTACTTGTTTGTACTTGATAGAAGCACGCTCTGCTTTAGAAGCTACTTTTTCTCTTTCTGAACAATGTTTACAGTGATCTTCTATTTGTTCTTGTAAAACAGAGTTTCCTTTATCTAGATAATGCTGTAGTAAACGGTGCACCATCAAATCTGGATAACGACGTATAGGCGATGTAAAATGCGTATAGTGTTCGAATCCTAAACCAAAGTGCCCTTCTGGTTCTGTTGTATAGATCGCTTTTGCCATAGAGCGGATCGCCAATTGCTGTAATAAGCTCTCTTCTGGCTTACCTTCTATTTCTTCTGTCAGCTTGTTCAGTGTTTTAGATACATTGGCTTGCATGTTTAGGTTATGACCAAACTTAGCTGCAAATGTAGAGAACGATGCTAAACGATCTGGATCTGGATCATCGTGTGTACGGTAAACCATCGTTGGACCTCCGTCTGGTTTCTGGTTATGTACAAATGTTGCCACGCCTTTGTTTGCCAACAACATAAAATCTTCTACTAGTTTGTGAGCGTCTTTTCTTACTTTCTCTACAATATCTAGTGGTGTACCATCATCGTTTAGTCTAAAACGAATCTCTGGTGTTTCAAAGCTAATAGAGCCTTGCTTGAACCTTCTTGCTCTTAGTTTATATGCCAAATGATTTAACAAACCTATCTCGTCTGCATAATCACCTTCTTTTGTTTCTATTCTTTCTTGTGCTTCTTCGTAGGTAAATCTTCTGTCAGAATAAATAACTGTTCTACCAAACCATTCATTTTGAATCACTGCATCATTATCTAATTCGAAAACAGCCGAAAAAGTACATTTTTCTTCTTCTGGTCTTAATGAACAAAGTCCGTTTGACAATCTTTCTGGCAACATAGGAATTACTCTATCTACCAAATAAACAGAAGTTGCTCTGTCGAATGCTTCATTATCCAGCTCTGTAAATTCTCTTACATAGTGAGATACATCTGCTATGTGTACGCCTATTTCGAAATTACCGTTTGGTAAGGTCTGTACAGAAATGGCATCATCAAAATCTTTTGCGTCTAGTGGATCAATAGTAAACGTAGTAATATCTCTAAAATCTCTACGTTTTTTAATTTCCTCAGCAGGTATCTCTATTGGAATCTCGTTTGCTTCTTTTTCTACCGATTTAGGAAAGTGCATAGGCAAATCAAATTCATACATGATCGCATGTATCTCTGCTTCATGATCTCCTTCTGTACCCAATACTTTCTCTACTTTGGCTTCTGGCTTATTATCTAATGTAGGCCAACGTGTTATTTTCACCAACACCATATCTCCGTCTTTGGCATCGCCTAGGAAATTGTTTTTGATGTAAATATCGTCATGCATACGCTGACTACTAGGAATCACCCAGTTAGAAGAGCCCGTTTGTAATGTTCCTACAAACTCTTTTCTTGCACGCTTGGTAACTTCGTTGATCTCTCCTTCTGGATTTCTACCTCCAGTTTTATTTGCCAATATCCCCACTGTAACAATGTCACCATCTAGAGCACCTTTCATATTCTGAAAGTCTACTTTGATATCATTTTCTAACTCTGGAACTACGACAAAACAAAAACGAGGGTTGACAAAATCTACTTTACCAGTATGGAAAGATGCCGCTTTATGTTTTAATTTAAAATCTCCTTTGGGTAAGGCTTCTAGAATACCATCTTTTGCCATTTTCACAAGCTCTGTATTTACTTGTTCAAATTTGGTTCTGCCTTTGAAATTAATTTTTCTACCGATCTGTTTTGCATTGAAAACATCGAAAGGTTTTTTACTATATATATCTGTTATTTTATAACGAAGGCTTTTTCCGTCCTTTTTGTTATTGAAATTGTATTTTTTCACTTTTGTATTTAAATGTCCTTTAATTGGAATTATCCTGTAAGATATTGCTATTTTTTTAACTTTGATGTACTAACCCCTCACAATCCATCCACAAGTGACTAAAGATTAGTCGTAAATCTCTATTTATTTACATTTCACTGCTTTTTATTTCATACAAAAAAACACCCTGTAGTACCCAACATACATACACTCATGACATTTTTTCACCTTTAGGTTTATGAATCCTTCATTTTTGTCTGCATAAATATTTACAAACAACATTAAACATCATATGATCAAACTTTTACAATGTAATCAAACGAATATCTTGATTGAGTAGCTACTATCTTTTTTGATTACCTGGCGAATTCTGAAAAGCCAAATCACAAATAGAGTAAGAACCTAACTTAAAAAAACAAAATCATGGGTACAATAAAAATTCTTCAAGCAACATATGCTTCTGTAAATACTGGAAAGGATGTGACAGCAAAGTGTCAAGAACTAATAAATAACGGCAAACAAATACCAGTAAACAATCTCACTTTCGGCGATCCAGATGTGGGTTACTTAAAGTACTTTACCATTTTATACATAACAAACGATGGACATTTAAATGGAATGGCTAAAGGTTGTCAAGAAGGTGACGTTTTAAATCTGGCATAAAAATCACAAAAAGCAGGGATTAAGATGATTCTTAATCCCTGCTTTTTATTTCTTTTCAAACTTATGAATAGATAATGGAGAACATCTATCGCAACTTTAATAATAGACCTTAAAATATTCGTTGGCCACAAGACGAACGAAGGAGTTGATATTTGTTGGTCACAAGACCAACAAAGGAAAAAAAATCCTATTACAAGTAAATCCACCCCGTTGTTGGTCTTGTGACCAACAACTAACTTCTCAACAGATTTTACTAGCTTAATGAAATGGATATAAACCGAACATACTTTTTCACCACTACTATTCTTAATTGAATACCTATATTTCATCACAAAACTTAGTAAAAATTGTTCTGAATTCGTTGGTTACAAGACCAACGAAGGAGTTATCGATATAAACCAAACATATTTTTTCACCCCGTTGTTGGTCTTGTGACCAACAACTAACTCCCCAACAGATTTCACTAACTTATTGAAATGGATATAAACCGAACATACTTTTTCACCACTACTATTCTTAATTGGACATCTATATTTCATCACAAAACTTAGTAAAAATTGTTCTAAATTCTTTAAAACACTTAGTCGAAAACAAAGCTTTAGCATTGCATAGTTATGTCATCATGCCTAATCACATTGATCTAATCAATCATTACACCATTATCAGAAAGTAAAGTATTCGTTGGTCACAAGACCAACGAAGGAGGTAATAGATCTTTTACCCCGTTGTTGGTATTATGACCAATAACTAACTTCCCAACAGATTTCACTAACTTAATGAAATGGATATAAACCGAACATACTTTTTCACCGCTACTATTCTTAATTGGACACCTATATTTCATCACAAAAACTTAGTAAACATTGTTTTAAATTCTTTAAAATACTTAGTCGACAACAAAGCTTTAGCATTGCATAGTTATGTCATCATGCCTAATCACATTCATCTAATCATTACACCATTATCAGAAAATGTTCAACTACGGTTCATGAAATTTACCGCTCAAAAGATTAAGTTCTACCTCCAAGATCACCACCCAGAAAAATTAAATCTATTTTTAGTCAACAAGAGAGATCGTAAATATCAGTTTTGGCAAAGAAGCCCTCTGTCTGTTCATTTAAAATCTAGAAAAATGACTGAACAAAAGTTAGATTACATTCATAATAATCCAGTGAAAGGAAAATGGTCTCTTTCAGAAAGTCCTATTGATTATGAATTCAGTTCTATAAAATTTTATGAACTAGATGAAAAAAATGATATGCTTACACATTACATGGATTTCATTTGATTATAAACTGTATATTAATAATTTGAAAACAAATAGTCATTGGTCACAAGACCAACAAAGGGGGAAAAGTAAATAAAGTATTCGTTGGTCACAAGACCAACGAAGGAGGTAAGGAGAAATCTCATTACAAAGATCTGGATTCATGATTTATAAACCTCAGCTTGTTTATTGATTCTCTCAAAAGAATTAACCTTAGCTATGCCATAACTTCCAAAAATCAATGGTTGGATTTCAAATTTGAATCTTATGGTATAATTCTCCTCTTTCATTTTCAAAGGACTCTCTGGGTAAAGGTTATCAAAATCTTCCCTTCTTATATAAATCCATTTAATATCATTTATCCCACTTTTTAAGTACACTCTTTTTTTCTTTAAGATGGATTCAAACGAATATCTAAAAAAATCATGCTGGCCTATATCAATCATTTTATAAATCAATTCAGACTCCCCTACGATTTTCTTAGCATAAACAATTCTATACCTCAAGAAAACGAGAATGAACACTACCAAAAATGTTATTATTAAAAATATTATGATCATCACTTACTACCCTTTTGTATTCCCTCCTTCCAACTCATTGATTATTTCATCATAATTTATTTCATCATAAACCATATTACCGACCGACAGCTTTTCTAATTTTGGTAGATATTTCAATATATCGGCGACTTCTTTTTTTATATTAAACTTACTTTTGTTACTGTTCCTTTGATAGAAAACATTTAAAGATTCTAATGATGTTGCTGTTTTTAACATCGCTATACTTTTTAAAAACTTACAGTCTCCAATAGAGAGATGTTTTAGATGCTTCAACTGAGAAAAGTCTGTCAGCTCTTGTATATTGACATCAAACAGATTGATAGATTCTAGATTAGTAGCATTTGTCAGAAAAGATAGGTCTTTGATTTCTTTAGACTTAATAAGCTCTAAGGATAAATTCTTTATTTGTAGTGTATTGATTATATCAAGATTCTTAATATTGGTAGAGGATATTGACAAAGTTTCAAGCTTTAAACAATTTGTCAATGGGGTATAATTTTTCAGACTACTACCTGCCAATCCTAGCGATTTCAAATTATTGAACTTACTCAAAAATTTAAGAGAAAGTGGTTTAAAAAAAATGAGTAGCACATTCTCTATTTCATCCAAGTTAAGATCTTTAAGAACATCTAAATCTTTTGTCCCTTCTGATATTTCAATCGTTATTTCATTAATAAGTACAATGGTCTTAACAGTGAATAGAGTCCTCTAATTTTGAACCCTCAACATTAATTCTTCGGTCATTTTTAGCTGTAGTATGTCTCTTATCGCATAAGCTTGCTCTGACATGTCATACTTATGCGCTAGATCTATTAAATTCGATTCTTCATTTTCATTCTTCCAAGTAAAAAACATTGAATACAACTCTGTAAAACTTTCTAGTTCTGTATCTTCATAGTCTCTAGTTCTAAGCTCCAACATAGAAAACAAAACAGAGAAAAGGTGTTCGATTTCTCTTGTACTACTTTCTTTTTGGATCATAAGGTACAATTCTTGAAAAGTGATTTTCAGGTTTTTAATCCCTTTATACGTCACCCATCTTGTACCTGTGCCCGATGAATCGACCTCCCAATCTGGATCTTTTAATGCATCTATAAAATATTTTTTCCCGATCTCTCCACACAAAGAAAACCCAAGTACTATACCTGCATTACAATCTGTAGAGGCATGCTCACTTCCCAAGACAAACAACTCTTTTAGAAATTTTTCTTGCTCGTCTATCTTACAGATTAAAGCAGGGACATACTCAGAAAAAAGAGGCTGACCATAACATTTAATAATTTCTGACTTAATCTGTTCTTGATATTCTTTACAATCAAAATTTAGTAAACCAAGTATACTACTTTTACAGAGATAGAAATCTCCATCTCCAAAGGCATATTGTTTAAGAACATCTTTTATGGATTCATATTTCAAATCTCCCAAGAGCTCTAATATTTCAGATCTTGACTCTTCTACTTCTTTGGGATTGCCTTCGTAAATTTCAACTATTTTCTCTGCATATGATTTATCTCCAAACTTTTTAAAAAGTGGTAATAAATAAGAAAATTTAAAATTAAAAGGATCTTCCAAAAAATATGGAAGCAAATGATCTACATCGTTTTTTGTTCCAAATCTCATAATACTATTCACATAAGCGTTTATAATATCAGAAGAGGTGTTGCTTTGCCCCAAATAACCCTCCAACTCTGTTGTAATTTTCAGCATTTGATTTTGTTCATTGTTAGAAATAAAAGCATTTATACGTAGATTATTCTCTTATAAAACCACCTACTCTACCTTAAAAGATGATACTAACTATTTTTTTCTAACCGAACAAAAGGTTTTTTTGTAATTATCTACTGAACAGAATTCATTGTTTAAAACACAACATACAACACTTCTGTTCTTAAGGTTTCTAGTCTCAGTTTTGGCGTTTTTTTTTAGAACTGACAGACTTTTGTAGGTCTAATAAATAGTTGAATATAAAAAATAACAGTTGCAAGAAATCTTACAACTGTTATTCATATTTGTTTAATGTAAGTTGATATCTACTTTGTGTGCTTCATTATTAATTTTCACAATATAAACACCACTTGGCCAGTCACTAACATTTAAACTATGTACTGATCCTGTAATATATTTAGACCACACGACAACACCTGTTGTATTAAAAATATTGATTTCATTACCTATTGCATTTACCAATTCAATATTTAACATACTATTGGTAGGGTTTGGAAATACACTTGTCTGTGACTTTAAAAAATCATTTACAGCAACTATATGATCATTATTGGCAGACGGTGTAGCTTCTGATATACTAAAATCACCTGTTCCATTAGGCGATCTAGAATAACTCAAGTCTGTCGTTTGACTCGAGAAACTTACTTGATCTATAATTTCCAGGTTCGAATTAACCAAGAACACTTCTTCTCCGTCGGCATCTAATTTAAAACTTGCATGATCTGCCCCTTGAAGATCATCTTCATCTGCCCAAATAAGAAGATACCCTCCAGAGTCAATAGTTAAAGTAGACAATTCAAATTTTGTCAAATTTGTTATATCATCCGTTAAATAATAACCATCAAGCGCCATACTGTTATCAGAGTTATTAAAAAGCTCTATCCAGTCATCATACTCTCCCATATCATCTGCTAAAGTAACATCGTTTGAAGCCATAAGTTCGTTAATAACTAAATCACTAGAGGCGGTTTCGTTATAGCGTACTTTGTAAATGTAGCAATGATGTTCTGCTCCTATAGGCAGGTAAGAAGATGTATTGCTTGCATCGGACTTAATAGCTTCTATATAATAACGCACATAGGTTCCTTCTGACTCACCTGGCAATATTCCGCCATAAATACCGTCACCGGCAGATCCATCACCATGATTACCATCGTCATACATAGTTACGCTATTAAAGTTCCCTACAAACTCATTGGAATAATATAGGTTTACTTCAGACACATCGCTTGTACCTATATTGGCAGTAATGTTCATTTTTTCTCCTTCATAAGGCAATGTATACTCCTCTTCATATGCATTCTGACTTACAGATGAGATGAACAGCCCAACAACATCTACTTCTGAATCTCTGGTTAAAAAATCATACCTCTGAGTAAAATATTCTTTTAACTCATCTACACCTTCTGTAAATTCTGTATATGTCATTAATTTTTTTGGATCTGCCTGTACACTAGAATCAATCAAAGCGGTATAAGTATCTATTAAAGCGAAAACAGAATCTAAATCCATTTCTTGATCTAGGATAGTTCTTACATGCGCTAGATATCTTTGTCTAATAGATGGAATAGCCAGTAATCTATTTAATAGAGGATAATTTTCATCATCTTCATTCATAAAAATATCCCACTCTACATTTCCTATTGCCATAGATGAGTTTCCATCAAATTCTAATGGTGTACTTCTCCCTGTCTCTGGTTCATAATAAACATAATAATCCATCTCTCCTTTGTACACATAACTGTCATCATCAGAATAAATAATTTCATGAGCTAAAAACCACAATGTTCTATCTAGGTCTAAATGTGTTTTTATAGTTTCTTCTAAATCTGCTTCAGATGTATTATTAAGAACATCACATAATTCGATTAAGTGTTCCCAAGGGTTTTCTATGTCAGACGATTTAAGTGTATAATACTGCTGATAGGTAGAGCTATCATTGTCGTGGTAGTTTAAAGCAGCGGTTCCGTCTCCCCATTGGGATCCTCCACCTCCTCCACCGCCTCCGCCTCCACCACCACCGCCTCCGGTGTTAGTGTTAGTTTCTTCGGTTTGACCTATTGCTCTAAAGTTTGCTCCATCATTACTTAAAAACCAATCTTCTAATAAATCTTTATTTACTTGCTGTACATTTGAATAAGGGCCCCAGTATTCTCCATTTATATATAATTCTATAAAGTTTGCTTGAGGAGCAGGAATGTGATTTCTACATAAGTTGGCATAGACTACTTCTCGCATAGTAGAATTATCTTCATAAGCATTATTCAGGTTTATGTTATTATATCCGTTAATATCTTTGTCTTCTATAAACTGATCTGTTTTAATAGAAAAAGACATTTTTTCGTCATTAGCTCCCAATTTTGTATAAGATGTATTCCCTTTGAACTGAATACCTACATTTTCTAATGTATCTTCTTTGTATACCAATGTTGCAGACACATAATTATCTGTATCATAATAACTTTCTAATAAATCCCAGTAATTTTCATCTTCAAATTCTAGATAGATTTGTCGAAGTTTACTTTCATTATAAAAACCTGTGATCTCTCCAGATTCTGTTTTTATTTCTGTCTGATCTTCTGATATATCAATAAATTTAGGAAGGTCCTGAGCATAAGCCCCTACCCCCATAATCATTAATAGAAGGAAATTGTTAAGTTTTACTTTCATATTGCACTTTTAAAATGTCGTGAAGATTACATTATACATCTTTTTCTTATCGTTTCCAAAAAACGTTCATAATCAAAACCTTATAAAAATATTGTATTTACTAATAGTAAGAACTAGACCGATTACTCATCGTTATCCCAACCTATTAAAAGAGGATGATTTATTTCTCTATTATTTAGAACAGCACCAATTTCAACATCAAGGAAGTCACCCCCTAAATAGTTAATTAACGTGATCTTTCTTTTCTAATTCTTTTATTATTCCTTTCAACATTATCGGTACAATTAATTTATGGAATGGCCTAATAGGAAAAAAGTATAAGTTACCAAACCAGTTATTAAACACGACTGTCGTCGATATTGTCAATTCTTTTTTTGAAGGCTCGCCTTTTGACGGTGCTAGTAATAATGAAATCCTAAAGTTTAGATGCTTATCATCTTCCCCTAAAATCACTTCATCATTAGTTTTTTTAAATACTTTAAAAAGTCCAAACCGCTCATTTTCTTCACATCTAAAATTATCCAATTGCTCTTGTCTATCTATTATACCTCCTGTTTTAAGACCAAAAAAAGACACTACTTTATTCCTAAAAAGAAACAATACACCAACCCATTTAGGTCTAGAAGAAAAAAAAGCTTTGGCTACATCGGTGGCACAAACTTTCTGATTATCATCAATTAATTCACTCCTATAACTATCTGTATAGTCATATTTTTTATGATCGACATACAATATTGACTTTGGGGGCAAATTGACCTTATCAATTTTCATGGCATTAAATATAGGTGAGAAAGTATGACAAAAGATAGCTAATAAGGGTTAATGAAATCCCTATGAAAGGGATTTTAAACCAATATTTTTTTGCTAACAAAACGTAAGCAAAAACTGTGGCAATATTGAACATAAAGAAGAAGTGATTAGCTTCGAAAATGGAAAAATATTCTAATGCTAGATAAAAATTCAAAACCCCTATAAAAATCACTCCTACACTATGACTTCCATTAAACCCTATCCAAGCTTCCCATATTGTTGTTTCTTTGGTAATGTTCATGTGTGATGCTTTCATTTCATCAACTACATTTTTATTAGACGAAAATTTATCTGTAAAAAAAGTATATAACAGATGTAATACACCAAAAACCACAAAGACTAATGATCCAAATTCCCAAAGATATTTTGCTAGCATAGAATACTTATTTAATGTATTTAGAAATGATTGACAACTATTATTTCTAGAACAAAATCACAGCATCAAATCTTGAATCATCAACTTAATTAATATTTTTACTTTGATAAGTTTATTGACTCAAAAAGAACAGAAGCCTTCGTTAAAACAACACAAATATTGGATTAGTTTAAAACCAAGTATAAATTAAACTACGAATAGTTAAATCTTATATAGACTAAAACATCCATAATCTGTTCTCACTCCTAGATCGTCTCCTACAAACTTAATAGCTCCTCTTTTTATGGTATGCTTAATTGCAAATTGATACAACAGCTCTTTTTTCACAAAATCAAAGACATAAGCAGTAGTTCTCTGTACCAACACCAATCTTGTTTCTTCTTTATTGAAACAAAAGTCATTAACATCTTTGGTGTATTCTGCTATCTCTAGCGTTGGAAATTCTATAAAAGTGCCTTTCTCTAGATCGAAGTACTGAAGTGGCCCTGGATAATACGTTTTGATCACAAGAACATGATCTGAACTTACAAATTCTAGCTTATCAACGATTTCAAAATCTCCTGTTATCGTTTCTAATAGCTGATTGGTAATGGTATCGAACAATAAAACCTCACCTACTTTGGTATGTATGGCAAGAATATTTTTTGACTTGGATAGTACTGAACAGAAAACAGTGTTTCCACTTGAGTTTTCTACTTTATAGGATTGGTTAAATACGGTCTTATTTTCAAAATCCTTTATTGTCAATTTCTCATTAGTCCCATAACCAAATGCGTTTTCTGATACAGAAATAAAGCTTCCCCAATCACCTTTTTCTCTATCTGCTATTTTTTCAAAACTCTGGTCTTTTATATTATGACTATAGATGTGATGATCTAAATCTATAAGCAATGAATTATTCGATTCATTATACTTAATATCCCAAGGCAATATCTCTGGTAGTTTTATTAACCTTTTTAATTCTCCCTGTTTATCTATGTTAACGATAAAATCGTAAGAGTCTTTGGGGTCGTCATAAGAACCCTGTTGATAAATAAACAAACCATCATCTGGTGTATCTGCAAAAGATAGGCATCCAGAGTATCCACTACTTGTAAAGTAATGTAGTTTGGGTTCTCCTGCACCAGCATCTGAATCATTAAGAACAAACCCTTTCTTTAACATTTCCCACTCTTTCTTATCAAAGAATTTCTGAGCATCTTCTGCTGTTTTAAACTCTTTATTATAAGTCCTCAGTTTATCAACCTTACCAGAATGATAGGTAACCATTAGATCTGACAACTCAATAATAAACGCTTTGTTTAATTCTTTATTCTGAAGGGTATGTTTCATTTGGATTTATTTTATCTGATATTTAACTACTGTGCAAAATGCTAAACAAGCGTTAACTTCAATTGAATTTCATATCTTTTGCGATCTCTACTTTTAAGATTTCCTCCTTTACTTCTTGCATCTTATCACTGTTCTTAGACTTTTCCAATACAGAAAGTGCATTATACCTTACGTCTTCATCTTCTTCTAGATCTTGAATAGTTTCTACACATAGATCTATCACATCTACAAAATCACAATAGTTAAATTCTAGACTTATAAATCCCCATTGTTTAACGAGTTCGTCTTCTTCTTTTCGTAATGATTGTAAAACAGCGTCTTTGATCGTTATAATTTCTTTGTCATCGAACTCTTCTATTTGTATGATTTTATATATCTCTACTTTTACCAAATCATAAACTGATTCGTCATCTAATAAAGGCAGAAGAAATGACCATTTGGATGCATCTTCTAAATCCGAAAAATCGAATTGGATGATCTCTGCTCTTTCATCATCATCTTCACACGAAGTATACCTTTCTATTAAATTATCTAACCCCATATTTTTATAATGCCTTACTTTAAATCAAACTTATTTAATATATCACCTATAATTTGATCACTTAGTTTTTTAATTGGGAACTCAGCAACTAAATAAATGAGGTATTCTCCTACTACCTGATCATAAAGTTCTTCTGACCTATTTCTTAGTCTTAACAAATAGACCTCTTTTCCATTACAGCAAAAGAAATCGACTTCATGATTTTTGTTATTAAAAGGATCTGGTATCTGATGAATATCTATAATTTTCCAATCACCGACCACTCTATCATATCCATCTTGATCTGTTGCACGATGCTCAAACTCTGCTATGGTCATTTCTATTTCCTAATTTAGCTATTTTTATCTCCCTCTAACTTTCTACAACAGCTAGTTTTCTACTTATTCCATGCTTCAGTGGATCTTCAATTAAACGCTTTTTTTCATCTAGATTCACATTCAATTCTTTTGATATGATTACTGTATCGATCAACCATTTATCAGCTTCTATTTCTTTTATTTCTCCTTTAAAAATCTCTATTCCAGTCCAGCTTCGGTAATAATGAAATATATTATGCTCTACATACAAGAACCATTTATCATCCATAGACAAGGGCAATTCCCCTAGCTCTAGTGCTTTTTTTGCTTTTAGATCAAGCTCAAAATTAATACTGACTACATCTGAATTATCTAGATCAATTCCTTTCTCTATTTTCCAATCAGATTTTATTGTCCCTACAAAATCTCTGGATTCTACTTCCCCTACTCCTATCTTATTTTCTTTTTTAAAATCACTATATAATTCAATTGAAGCTCCTTTATCTATTTCTGACAATGGAATCTTTTCATAATACATTTGAGTGTTCAATGTCAAAACATCGTCATAAACAGAAATTGGTCTACCAGAGTATTTTGCATAAGGAGCATTACTGGTTTTAAAATCAAAATATAACTGATCGTTTAACATCTCATCTGCTGTTATACCTTCTAATTTCTCAAGTCTTATTTTAACAAATTCTTTCATTCAAGTATTAGAATCCTTCTAATTAAAGTGTTTAAAACGCATTTAATTTCTAGTTAAACATTTTCCATCACTTTTTTAAATGAATGACTGTATCTATTTACCACACCACATGAGCTCATCTGGAAAATAAACCAGCTGAAAACCAAACAAATGGATCTTCCAACAACTCATTAGGATTGTTTTAAAATATAGTTTTTAAGCACAAATTGTTCTTCGAAACCTAGGCTCTGATAAATCCCTTTACCCATTGCAGAAGCTTGTAGTGTACAATATTCACAAGAATTTTGAATAGCTGTATTGATCAAAATCTTTGTTATTTTTTTGGCTATTCCTTGTTTCCTCGCTTCTGGAATTACTCCCAAGGCATGAATACCCATTACCTGACCTGTCTGATATGCTATTGCTGTCCCTACAGACTTGCCAAGATGCTTAACAACATAATAATTGATTTTTTGATGTGTATTGACAAGAATTTCTGGATGAATTTCATAACCGAAAGAGGCTTGGAATAATTTACTCCATAGCTCAGCGTCATGATCGGATGAAACTCTGTAGACCTGAACATCGTTTCCTATTTCATACTGATCATTTAATTTGAGAGACATGCCTATCTGCTCAAATAAGACTTCAAATCCATTTTGTTCTAATAACTGACCTGAGTCTTCTTTAGTGGTTGGGATCACCAATTGAGGAAAGTCTACAAACATTTCTTCCTTTGCCAATGACAAGGCATTTTGATCTAATTTATGATTGAACCATAATCGACTAGGGAAGTTTCTATTTTTAACGGCTGAATAATTATATAAATGTGTTTCTCTATAACTATCGTTATACAAAGAAGCTTCTTTCCATAACGTGGTCAGGTTATGAATGTTTAGCTCTGTTAATTTTGTTTTATTTTTCATTTCTAATTTATTAAATAGATTCCTGTTATCATGGCAACCAATCCCATAATCCGTTTAGAAGTTATAGGTTCTACAGGCAGATTTAACCAGGCGAAATGCCCAGCAATGACTGCAAAAATTAATTGTCCGCACAATCCAAAGGAGATCATAGTAGATACACCTAATTTGGGAATTGTATAATAATAGATACTAATGCCCAAAACACTGAAAAAACCACCTGTAAACCATAAGTAAGCAGGTACTTCTTTTAACTGATGTATAGAGGGAAATGATTTTATACTAAGCACTACGGCTAATAAAGCAAACAAACTACTACTTATAAATGCTACTACAGATGCCAACAAAGGATTTTTTAACAATACGCCTAAATGCGCATTTAAACCACCCTGTATAGCTAAGAAAACACCTCCTGTAAATGCTAAGATTGATAATAT
>JAYJMJ010181769.1:0-16511 GCA_036873875.1 Laminaria ephemera
CTGTGCTTGCGGTACGTAGATTAGATACTGTGGCTATCGGAGCTTGGTTTGTGCCTTCGAGGTGTGCGCGAAAGAAGTAGGTTCAAAAACAAAACAAAAAAAAAGCAAAAAAGCAATAAGAGGAAAAAAAAATCAGTCCCAGGATCGATCCTGAAAAAACAACTTTCCCGTCGGTAATTAAAAGCTGAGGATGGCTGAGAGGTGGGAGAATATGCCGAGGGCGACCTCCGGATGTGCCGACTTTTTAGTAAGTGAGTCTATAGGCAAACGATGTCCAAAGAATTAAACTTCGTAGGTTGTAGACGGTACGAACTCGCACTCGAGAGGGTGGCCGCTGTTTTGCCGATATCTCTCTGAGGTACCTGGTACCACGTAAAGATACCGATGCCGGCTAAATTTCGAAGCAACTACTGCAGCTGCTGTACGTTCGACTTCGATAATCGCGACGACCCAGGACACGCCCAACAGAGCTACGCTCGTACTTGTCCCAGGTGCCACCACTACCATATCTACAGCAGAGCCTCTCCGTCCATCAGTTGGGAAGGCCTGACAATAGTATCACCTGCATGTCTCAAAGGCACGACCCAACCAAGCGATCCACAAGCCGGGTGATCAAGCAGCCATTTCTTTCTTCGTGATCCACTAGTCGGGTGATCCAGATGCCATTTTTCCCAATGTGACCCACTAGGCCGGTGATCCAGATGCCATTTTTCCCAATCAATGTGATCCACTACAGTAAGCAGACCAAGCATGGTGATCCACTGACACACTACAACGGCCCCACTACAATTGTTGTATGGTGCGAAAGGTACTCGAAACACGGGTGCAGTTCAGGCAAAATCAAACCCAGCAAAGCTTACGAGAAAAGATGGCGCAGCGGAGACCAGTCCTAAGACGAAGGCGCCAAACGTGTGAGGGGGCTCCCTCGGGGGGCAAGCAGGGATTGTATACTGCGCTCTATTCCCGCTTGGGGAGAGTAAAAATTGAAGCAGGTGGTGCGGCATTCGCCCCGAAGCTCCTCCTCCAGGTTTCTGCTGGTCGTATGATAAATTTAGGTTTTGTGTAGAGTTCGACCAAGATTAGGACTTAGGGGATAGGGGTATCCAGGTTTCCTGCAAGCTCTAAGTAGCCAACAGCCAAGCCATATAACGTCCACGATGGTCTAGTGGGTTAACCGCGTAACCACTAAGTAAGGTCAATGTCGCGGGTTCGAGCCTCCCCGAGTGCATACTCGTACTCGTAGGGACTTTTTCTTGTGCTAAAAAAATTGACTTGCGGAAAGGGCGAGAGCGTGAGTTAGCAAAATTCGATGAAAATCGACGAGCGTTGGGAATGCTGAATCCTTTGCTCGATAAAAATGAACAAGGCACGTACCGGGGGGGGGAAGGGACGACGCCTGTCTGTCCAGAAGCTGTAAAGTAAAAAAGCAAGGAAAAATAAATAAATAAATAAATAACCGCGCGCACGAAGCTCTGCACGCCGGACCCAGTGACATATAATATTCTGATAACTTCGAACGAGCTAGGAGGTGACTGCTGTTGTTGTTGTTGTTGTTGGTCTGCTGCTACAACACGTTTGTTGTTGTTGTTGTTGTTGTTGTTGTTGTTGTTGTTGTTGTTGTTGTTGTTGTTGTTGTTGTTGTTGTTCTTGCCGTCCCGTCCCGTTTTCAAAAGCTTCCTCGTTAACCTTTACCGCTCCACCTCGTAGAGAAAGTATACACTGCCTCACCGTCCCGTCCAGCCCAGCCAACCAATAAGATCCATTTTTTTTGCCATCCCGTCCCGTCTTCATTAGTTTCCCCGCAGAAGAAGTCAAAACGGTCACGTCGAGTCCCGCACTGAATATTTGTCCCAACCGATTCCTGGTACCTGTGGTATGTGATAAGCCTTGGTAATTTGTATTTTTTGCAGTGCTTGTATTCCTATTAATAGTGTAATGTTAACGTACTGGTAGGAAGGCCGTGTGATAATATGTACGCATAGGCAGCGGTATGGGGCGGGCCCAACTGCTGTGCAGGATTTCCCTGATTAAACTTGATCATTATTAACACGTGTGTTGATGGCATTGGTTCATCGCTCGTGCCTCTCTCTAGGTGACTTCCGAAAGCGAGGGCAAATTACTCCTCCAGAAATTATACAATGCTCAAGCCTCCACCGCAATGTGGGGGAGAGACGGGGATACCGTGGCACTAATAAGCCGGTCGCCCCGGTGGTCAAGTGGTTAACCTCGAACACTATACTAAGGTTGGAGTCAGGGGTTCGAATCTCGGTATGGAGATTTCGTTTTCTGAGACACCAACTGCCGAGATCGCTTTATAGCGTGGGTAAGCACAATTCGACGCGAGTCGACGAGGGAAGACAGTGCTGAATTCTTCTCGCGATAAAAATGAAGGCGCGTACCGTAGTGGGAAGGGAGGAGAAGAGCCTGCTAAGTGACCCCATATCTGAGTTATGACTAGGGAGGGAGGAGGAGAATGTAAAAGTGCGAAGATACTAAATGGGATGAGCAACAAAAACAAAAAGAAAAATGACACGGCGTATTGATTGTAGGGGGCTGTGGTCGATCGACCAAGCTACAATACCATCGACGGAGGCAGCCAAATGTCACTCCACACCCATTGCCACACCGGAAAAACCTTTTTCCCAGTATCAAAGGACCTGGGATTGTTTTGCCTATTACAGTAGTTCTGTCTAATTATTTTCCCCGGCTTCTATTGCATTTGTTTTCGAGTGGACTTTATCCAGCTCTTGAGTCAGCCCCCTCCCCACGCAACACTCAAACCTCGCAATACCATTCTGCTCTGAAGCCCTTTTCTCATGCCGACCGGAAAGCAACCCTGCAAGGTGGTAGTAGGCAACCGTGATCGATAACCGTATGTATGGCTGTGCGCTGTTATGTTGCAGGCCTTCTGCGTTGCTGCAGTGCTACAGGTACTGCTGCACGCCTGTATTCTGAGCGCAGTAACAGCCGTTGCTGTACTGTACTGTTCTGTACTGCTCTACAACCGCTGAATCACCCAAACAGAGTGACGGCAAACTGGGGTACGGCCCACGAATGCATGTCGCTGGTGTGTTACCAGGTATATGATTGGCGAACAGCAGCTGCAAATCGCTGAAATTTGCAATTTCTTCCGGTTTCTCTAACCCACAGGTGCGTGGAGATCAGCGTAAAGCATCTCAGCCGTACTTGCCTTCCCTCCTATGCTTCCTGAGGCATTTGTCTTCGAACTCGCGGAGAACATGCCGCGCTGCCACCAGGAGTATTGCCAAGTGTCAATTGTCTGCGGGCTTTAATGCTAAGGGAAGCAAAACGGCGAGGAACTGCAAGCAACATCCCGAGGACGGCATGGTGAAAGTCGCCAGCAAGCGGTGTTTAAATGAACTCTGCGCTAAGGTGCCGAGCTTTAGTGTGGAGGGAAGCAAGAAGCCGGAATACTGTGCGCAACACGCCGAGGACGGCATGGTGAACATCCTTGCCGAACGTTCTTCGTATTATTCCTGCACGATCTTGCCAAGTTTCAACGTCGAGGGCAGCAAGAGGCCGGTGTTCTGCAAGAAACATGCCGAGAACGGCATCGTGAACATCCTCGGGAAGCGTTGCGCACATGACACCTGCACCAAACAGGAATTGTTTAATGTCGCGGGTAGCAAGAGGCCGGCGTTCTCCAAGAAACATTTTGAGGACGGCATGGTCAACGTCTTTATCAAGCACTGCTCACAGGATGGCTGCCAATCGTCGGCGGGCTTCAGTTTCCAGGGCAGGAAGGAGATGCTATTCTCCAAGCGACATGCCAAGGACGGCATGATCAACCTCCGCGGACGATGTTCACGGGAGTCCTGCGTGGCGCCGACTAGTCGTAATTCCGAGGGCATCAGAACGCCGGTGTTCTGAATGCAACATGGTGAAGGCGGCATGGTGAAAGTAACATACAAGCGTTGCTCTTATGACACCTGCACGAGACAACATAACTATAACGCCAAGGGCAGCAATGTGCCGGCGTTCTGCTGAGTCCATGCTGAGGACGGCATCGTTAACGTCTTCAGCTGTTGTTCACATGGTACCTGCATGAAGCAACCGACCTTTGGTGTCGGGGGTAGCAAGGCGGTAATCTGTAAGCAACACGCTGAGGATGATATGGTGAAAGTCATCGACAATCGTTGCTTATATGATCCCCGCGTTTCGTATCCACAATTCAACTTCGAAAGCAGCAAGAGGCTGTTGTTCTGCAAACAACATGGTCAGGACGGTATGGTCAACGTCTTCGTCAAGGTTTGCGCACATGATGGTTGCACAACGCGGTCAACTTGTAACGTCAAAGGCAGCGCGGAAGCCTTGTTCTGCAAGCCTCGTGCCTAGGATGGCATGGTGAATATCTTCGGCCACACGCGTCCCTCAGTTACTACCCGCGTGCCAACGAAGAACCGTGACGACAACGGCGGCAAAGCGATCTCGCAGAGGGCTCGTCAGGAGTTGCCACAGATGTTGACCCCCGTGGGGCAGGAACAGTCATCTGCGTAACCTATCAATGCTGAATTAGAAATGACGGCGCAGATGTAGAACTTTGAGCCCCACCACCAGCACAGCGCTTTTATGTAGCTGATGCAAAGCGAGGCAAACCACCAGGTCCCGTCAGGATTTGCCACAGGCGTTGACTCTCGTAGCGCAAGAACAACCGTCTGAACAACACATCAATGCTGAGGTTCAGCTGATGTTTTAGATGTAAACCTTTGTTCCTCTACCACCAACACCGCACTAACATTCAGCTGATCCAAATCGAGGCAAACAACCATCTCTGTTCACTGCCGTCGAGTGCGCTGGACACGAGGTATTGTACGGCAGCAACCGTATGTGGAGGTATACAGCACCCGCTGTTGAAATCTCTGCACGCACGGCAATGAGGGAGGGCGGCTGTGAGACATGTAGCGACCGGACTATGTGAACTGTAACGGCGCATTCAGTTGATGATGCAACCGGTTCATTCGGCCATTTTGGTGGGGACCAAGGTGTTCGGCTTTCGTTTGGGTTGTTTTTTCGGTTAGCGTGTTTCAGCTCGCCCGGCCTGTCGAGTCACCATGGCTCAACGTGCAAGCGCCACTGTGTTGCGTGAAATCGCCTCTGCGCACCCGTCGGCCAGCACAGTCGCCGGGAGTCACCGGTTGTCAGTACTGGTCACTTCATGTTGATGTGCTGTGTCCTACACATTTCGAGCGGTTGTTGACGTCGGGGTATTACGCGCACCCGATCTACAGCTTCTCGATTTTGACAAAGATACCTTCGTGTCATAGTCCACATATATTGTTTTTCTACCCACAGTTTGATTATTGACTTGGCTGGTGTGCCACGGTCCTCCATGAAATGAACATAGCCTCCGGTTTGTTGCTGTTCACTTGGGATCTTTGTCGTTGATACCAACGTTTTCTTCAGTTCTTCACGGTCACCTGGGACTTAAATTGGAATTTTCTTACGTGTATATTTGGGTTTTCTCGAAACTCCTTTGTTGCCTATCTGTCAGTCTCTGTTTTATTTTCTGTCTGCCCGCCTCTTCGTGTGTCTGTCTGTTTATCTGTCAGTCTGTCTGTCTGTCTGTTTGTCTGTCTATCTGTATGCCTCGCCGTCTGTCTGTACGTCTTCCAGTTTGTCTGTCTGTTCGCCTACCCCCTCGAATCTCACCAAATTAAAGTATGGGCGTGGGCCATTCGGAGACACAAGATCACCAGGGGATATTCACTTGGGATCTTTGTCGTTGATACCAACGTCTTCAGTTCCTCAGGGTCACCTGGGACATAAATCGGAAGATTCTTACGTGTATTGTTGGGTTTTCTGGAAACTCCTTTGTTGCCTGTCTGTCAGTCTGTCTGTCCTTTTGTCAGTCTGCCTGCCTTTCTGTCTGTCTGTCTGTCTGTCTGTCTGTCTGTCTGTCTGTCTGTCTGTCTGCCTGTCTGCCTGTCTGCCTGTCTGTCTGTCTGTCCGTCCGTCTGTCCGTCTCTCTGTCGGTCGGTCTGTCTGTCTGTCTGTCTGTCTGTCTTTCTGTCTGTCTGTCTGGCCGTCTGTCTGTCCGTCTTCCTGTTTGTCTGTCTGTTCGCCGACCCCCTCGAATCTCACACCAACCCTGACTCACGGATGCTTTTCCTCGGACGGTTGCAATGCCTGGTGGTCATACTCAAACTGCAAACATACCTCTTTTAATCCGATACCTACGGTATTTCGCAACGGAAAAATATTCTAGACTTATTCCAAGTAGGGTGCCTCCACGTCGGTGGTGCGGATAGGGCTACTCGTTCAGCTGGTCGTTCCACTTCACAGAAAACAAAGAAATCACATTGGGCAACCACACCCGACCGAATTAAATGTTCACATGTATTACATTTGACGAAGGTCATTACCTGCAATACCCTCAACATTGGGACTTCATTTTCGCTTCCTCTATAAGCAGGTGCAGACGTCAGCCCAAGATATCTAAGACACAGTATTCGTCTCTACTCCTGGACTACCAGAGGAATTTCCTTCCGAAGCCGTGCAGAAAATGAAGCGTAGCCACCGCCGGCATTGTCAAATGTCTGCCGCCTATATCATCGACGGTGGCAGGACGGCGGCATTCTGCAAACGACACGCTGAGGACAGGATGGTGAGCATTATAAGCAAGCGTTGTTCAGATGATCCCTTTGCGAGATTGCCGATCTCGAAGTCAAGGGCAGCAAGACGGCGGACCGCCGCAGGCAACATGCCGAGGACAGGACGGTGAACGTCGTCAGGAAGCGCTGTTGGCAGGTCAAACATACCTACACTAGGCAACCGAACTACTGTATGTTAATGCCGAGGGCAGCAATAAACCAGAGTCCTGCAGGCAACATGCTTTGGACGGCATGATAGACGTGGCTTCAAGAGTAAGACTTGCTGTCAAGATTCGTTGTGGAACTTCAATTGTAAGGCATCGTCTAATGAACAAAAACGGTGAGAGTCAGGCCTGGGGTGAGATATCCGAAGGGGTCATACAGGCGGACAGAGAGACAGACAGACAAACGGACGGACGGACGGACGGACCGAAAGTTGGGAATTTACGAGATCCCAGTCGACATCGAGGAATTGGGGACAACGTCGATGCGAAATAGGAGGAAATAAATTAAGTGATCGCGCACACAACAACAGCGTGATGGTGAACCAGGCGGATGTGGTGCTATGTTCTTGGCGGGCTGTTGCCCACAAGCGAAAGCAATTTTCCCATAACGAGGTTAGAACTATTTTGTATTTAGAATTTCCGAACAAATGTCTGTCGACAAATTCGTCAACGTAAGATCTGGCATACCTGGTACCACTATGGATTAGAATATATGGATCGTTGGCCTATTACTGTAGTAAAAAACCCAAACATTCCTCATATTTGCGCCCGGAGTGGTGCGCGGTGACTCGACGACAACAAGACCTCGCCAGCATCATCAAGCGTTTTGTGGAAGCTGCAACTTTTGCAGCAGAATCGGCGGCTCTTGAATCGTTCTTTCACAATAACGAGCAGTCAGTAAAAATGATTTGTACAGCACACACATGGAGTGGGAGGTGGGAAATAGGTACTGCGTGTATGATGAGCTACATCACCGACAGCATGGGCGACTGTTCGAAGTTATACCAGGTAGCCTATGAATATTGAAACACAGCAAGTAGCTGCAACCTCAATACCTGCTCGATGAAGGATTGCGTGTCTTGCGTTGTATATCTGTGTTGGGCACTCTAGGTGTTGTGCTAGAGTATCATACTTCAAGCCCCAAGCCGAGCAGGTGTATAGTACCAACAAAAACTCAAATCGGGACATTTTCCAACGCTGAATTCAAGTAACATGGAGAACCCTTAACAACTTGAGTAATAAGAACGCTCAGCTACTTGGGAATCCAGAAAGCTTCACCACTAGACTAGCGGGCACGCTTAGTATATGGAATGGCGAGCACGCTTGTTGGGTTTGAGCAGCAGAGATTCTAAAGTTAACTCTAGGAATGCGCCATCAAGTTTCCCACCGATGACGTAGGCGATGATTGAACAAAAGCCCAATTATCCAACTATGCCACGCTTATGCACGGTAGAACAGCGGCGGCGGGCGGCGGGTTACCGGCAGAGCGAGCAACGGCGCGCAATCGACAAAGGTGGCTTGAGGCCGCAAGAATAACACCTAGCGTGCAGACGATGGGCGACCGACCGCCGCGCGATCCACTGATCGAGCGAGCGGGCCGGCGGGCGGGCGGACTGGCCGGCGGGCGATCGACGAACTCGGCCGCGGATGCCTAACGACCTGGCCGCTGTTGCACTGCTTGTACCTGCTTGTTGATGTAGACGTAGACAAACCACAGGGACAGAGACACCCATAGAGTCACAAAACAGTGATAGGTACGACAATAAGATGGAAAAGCTTTCAAGAAAAAATACGTTTACCTGGTATATAAAACATAACTCCTTCACCATAGCCTGAATGCAGCTGCTGCTGTGTGTGTGTGGGTTTTCCCGACACGCCGTCAATTTTACCCTTGTGTTAGAATGGCCACCTTTCGTCGTGATCTCCGACTCGATCGGGTCGAGCACCCCTTCCTCGCCGGCCCACAGAGGCCCCTTCGAGTGCTTGTCCAGCGGACGAGGGGCGCCGCGACGCTTGCTTTGCGATTCGGTGCTACGGTATGAATAATGCAATGTTTGGCAAAATCGAGGTTTCACGAGTAAATATGTTAGAAAGTTCCCCTCAATCCCCGTGTCTACTACCGGGGTCACCCGACGACTGCCCAAAGGCAAGGCGCGAGAATAGACGCCTCTCCCGTTCGGTCTATGTCTCACCCCGCCTGCATCCGCGAAACACCCCGTCGGCGACAGGCTCGCCCGTACGTGCGACACGAAACTGAGCTTTTCTGCGCGAAGGGAGGAGCCGGAACAACTGGCATGATGAGTGATTTCGAGTTTCCGCGACATCGCTCCGCGTTGTGCCTCGCGCTTTCCGTGTTCTCACTGTGGCCACCCAGAAGCTTGAGACGTCCGTTTCCCTTCCGTGCTCACCAAACCCCCCGGATCAACGGCCAATAGAGGGGTCGGAACGTCCCAGGTCGTCGCATCTACGACGCATCCGCGTCGCCACACACTGATCCAGCAATAAACTGAATAGTCCGAAAATACATCGACGACATAGATCATTATCAACAACAACGACAACAACGACAACACCATTCCGTTGCATATCGAGAGATATGCCTTGGCAGGTGAGGCACGATCTATCCTACGTACCACTAGCTCACCGAATATGCCGGCGGGCGAACTAGAACCAGAAAACCGAAAACACAGGTAAACCTATACCAGGTAGCGAACATACCCGTCATGACCAAACTCGTCGCATCAACCGGATATCAAATCAAACGATGGCGACTTTTCACTATTCACACAATCAAACACCGTCTTTCTTCGAAACGTTGTCCGCACATGAATCCCGCCCGCCTATTTCTTGGCCCGTGTCACGTTCCATGCCAGTCACTCAAATCGGGACACATAGCGACGCCGCTTCCCCAATGGGTAAACTTCCCTCCTTGCGGTGCGTGCAGAGGTTGCAACGGCGGCACCGCTACCCACGGCATACTGTTGCTACCGTACAATGTTTTACTTGTTCAGCGAGGTCGACCGGAGTGAAGATATACGCAGATCTTCCCGCCCTTTGGATCAACTGCAAGTATGCTCGGTCGTGGCGGTAGGGGCTAACCGGTCTGGTTTGCGAGCATCAGCTACATCCCAACCTTGATGCGCACCGCAGATGGTTGTTCCTGCGCCATGGGGTTTGAAGTCTGGGGCACATCTTGACGGGTCCGCTTGGCAGTCGTTTTGGCGCAGTTGTTGTCAAGCTTCTTCCTTGCTACACGGATAGTTATGGAGGCACGCTTGCGACCGAAGATGTTTACCATGCCATCCTCGGCATGTTGCTTACAAAAGACGGCTGCCGTGCTGCCTTTGAGGTTGTAGGTTGGTCGCGTAGTGCAACCGTCATTTTCGCAGAGATTGTACTTGACGTTCACCATGCCGTCCTCGGCGTGTTGCTTGCAGAATACCGGCTGCTAGTTGCTCTCGAAGTTGAAGCTCGGCCACACCATGCAGGAATCATGGGAGCAACGATTGCGGAGGACTTTCGCCATGCCTTCCTCAGCATGTTGATCGCACACCACCGCTATCCTGCTACCCTCCGCACCAAAGGTCGACAACCTTGCGCAAGCATTACGTGAGCACCGACTGCTGCGGACGTTAACCATGCCGCGCTCAGCATGTGTCCTGCAGAACGCCGGCCTTACACTGCCCTTGAAGTTGAAGTTCGCTGACGTCACGCAGGTACCATGCGAACAACGATTACGAAAAACGCTCACCATGCCATCCTCAGCATGTTGCTTGCAGAACGCCGGCCGTTTGCTGCCCTCGAAATTAAAGCTCGGCGACCTCACGCAAATACCATGTGAACAACGAGTACTGACGATGTTTACCATGCCATCCTCAGCATGTTTCTTGCAGAACACCGAACTCTTGCTGCCCTCGACGTTGAAAGCCGGCTGTATCGTGCAGGTATCATATAAGCAGTGCCTGTATCTGACCTTCACCATGCCACCCTCAGCATGTTGCGTGCAGAACGTCGGCGTCTTCATACCCTCGAAATTGAAGATGCGGCTCTTTGTACAGGATTGCCTTGCACACTTGCTGATAACATTAATCATACCGTCCTCAGCATGTTGCTTGCAGAACGCCGGCCTCTTCATACCCTTAGAGTTGAAGCTTGGCATTGTCGCGCAGCCATCATGTGAGCAAGGCTTGCCAACAACGCTGACCATGCCGTCCCGAGCGTGTTGCTGGCAGAACTCCGCCCTTTTGCTGCCCTCAACATTAAAGCTCGGTAGCGTCGTGCAGGAGCCATGTAAGCAAGGCTTTACGAGGACGTTCACCATGCCGTCCTCGGCATGTGGCTTGCAGAACGCTGGCGTCTTGGTGCCCGCGACATTATACGACGGACGCTTCGTGCAGCCATCGTGGGAGCAACGCTTGTTGAGGACGTTAACCATGCCGTCTTCAGCATGGTTTTTGCAGAACGCCGGCCTCTCGCTTCCCTTGACATTGAAACTTGGAAATCTCCTGCAGCCATCCTTTGAGCAACTTTTGACGAAGATGTTTACCATGCCCTCCTCAGCATGTTGCGCACAGTATGCTGGCGGTTTGCTTCCTTTAAAATTGAAGATCGGCACTTTGGCACAGGTGACATGTAAACAACGCTTGCTGACGACGTTCACCATACTCGCTTCAGCATGTTCGTTGCAGTATGCCGCCGTCTTGCTGCCCTTGACATTAAACCGCGCAGACACTTGACAGTGCTGCTGGTGGCAGCGCGGCATTGTCTCCACGGGTTGCACGCGCAATGGTTCGGTCGGCCCAGGATGGAGGGCGAAAAAAACTGATATGCTTTAGGTTGACCTCTGCACACTTGCTAGGTATGGAAAAGGAGGCAGAATCACAAATTCGAGCGACATGCAGACGTTCATGATTCGCCAACTATTACCCAGGTGCCTGACAACACACCGGCGAAATTACTTTGTGGGCTGTTCCCCAGAGTGATGTCGCTTAGTTTAGTCGATCGAGCGGTTTGCCAGGTAGGTTGTCAGCACTATAAATGACACGTACGCTTTTAGTACACTAGAGTACATCAACGGCAGTGAGTATTCGCAGCATACAGGTGTACGGCAGTAAAGTCAGCACCGAAGAACTACAGAAACGCAGCAGTGCAGAAAACAGAAGTACATGCAGTCATCGACAGCGGTCGCCTACTACCACGTTGCAGGTTTGCATGCCGGGCCATTCACATGTTATACAGCAGTACAGCAGTAGGGAGTACTGTCAGGGCGAACAGCAGTAGTAGCAGAAGTAATGGTAGTAGCGGTAGCAGCAACAGTAGTAGTGATATCCATTTTTTCCCCGTCGCACGTCATAGGTAGCGTATTGCATGGTGACAAGTCGACCGCCCCGTTCCCCCTTCTAACCGTTGAACAAACGCGACATACAGCACCCCACCAAAGAGCGAAATAGTCCCGTATCAATAAAGCAGCAGCAGAACCACCACCGAAAGTGTCCCGTTCGTCGTCAAAGCACAACATACAATCATGGATCGTTGAGAGTGACATCAACGTTCGTCGCTACATACACTACGATAGCAGCGGCGGCAGCAGCGCGCCGTCGCGCAGATGGATATGACAAAGAGTGTAGGGCACACTGGTAAATGTACAGCAGTACAAAAAACAGTAACGTATGGTCCATATACGAGTATAGCAACGTCAATAGGTAAAGGTTCCCTATCAGCGCCGGTCTATCTGCCTAAAAATATAGTCTGCAGGACGATTGGCACCTGGTAGCTCTTACAGGTTCCGGAGCCAAGGGAAGGGCCAAGACAGGCCCAATTTCGTATTCACTACTACGGCCCTAGCGGGGTATGTATATAATCTTACAAATACAATGTGTAAAAACTGTTCCCGTTATCCCTGCCGTGAGTTATCTGCTCTATTTATCGTGGATGCTGTTGCGGGCGCTGTCCTCTTAGCCCCCGCCCGATGCGATCAACAAGTGTTACATGAGTTGTAGCGTAAACCGGCATACTGGGGGCTCCGCCCCACGGAAGTCCACTGGAAGTCCCATGGAAGTTTGTCACGGAAACCCGGCAGTCCCATAAGATGTCCAAAGACCCGCGGAAAGTTACACGGAAGTTCCATGGAAGTCCCGTCTTGTCTACTTCTCGTGGCTGCTGTTGCGGGCACTGCCCACGCGGCCCCTGACCGTAAACGATCCACAAACGCCTAAAACCTGCAGCGTGCACCGGCATACTGGGAGAGCTCCTCCCCACAAAAGTCTCATAGCGGTCCCATGGAAGTCCCATGGATTTCCTATGGGAACTCGAAAGTCCCGCGGAAAGGAAAGTCCAACGAAAGTTCCATGTAAGTCCCATCGAAGCACCACAGAAGTCCTATGAGAACTCGAACGTCCCACGGAAAGGAAAGTAACATGAAAGATCAATGGGAGTCCCATGGAAGTCCCATGGAGATCGCATGCGAACTCCGTAGTACAACGAAAATTCCACAGAATTCCCGTGTAATTCTCATGGCAGTACGATGAAGGCAGCTGATACGTACAGTAGCGACAGCTGTAGGTGCGTACGTACATCAATCATCAACTGTACGTACGTGCAGTAGGTACAGCAGTAGGTGCATGAGGTACGCACGTACTTACAGCAGTAGGTACAACGGCAGGTGCAGTAAGTTGGTACATTCCATGTGTATTATGGCGTTTTGTTTCGGGGGAAGGAAACATTAGGTCGTCTGCCAGTGATTGCTTTGTATCCGCGGTTATTTTGTCATTACGTACGCACGTCATCAGTAGGGACATGCAACGTGTAAGGTAGGTACGTAGGCACGGCAGCAACAGCAGCAGTAGGTACGTACGTGGATGATCGGCTGTACGTTCAGCAGGTAAGTACGTACATCACCAGCTGCACGCCCAGCAGTAAGTACGTACAGTAGGCCCAGCAGTAGGTACATATATACATATCTTATGTACATAAGCTGTACGTAGCAGCATGTACGCGAGCTTTACGTACCTATAGGTACGTGTGTAAAGCAATACGTACGCACGTACGTGCAAAACCAGCCGTACGTACATCGGCACGTACGTGTACTAGGTACATGTGCAAGGTAGGATGTACTTACATCGGTAGGTTATTATTTCACTACACATATGCAAATCGGCTGCAAGTACAACAGTAGGTGCAGTATGTACGTACGCACAGCAGCAGGTACGTACGCACATAATCAGCTGTACGTACAATAGCTACAGCAGCAGGGTACATATAGTAGGCCCGTACTGACGGCAGAAGATACAGCAGTAGGTACAGCAGAAAGTAGGTGCATACAGTCGTAATATACAACAGTAGATGCATAAGGTAGGCACGTGCACCAGTTGATGCAGTAGGTACATACATACAACAAGCTAAACGTATCGCAGTAGGTATGTGCAGCAGGTGCAGCAGCATGTGCGTCATCAGCAGGTACATTGAGTAGGTAAACATGTAGGTACGTACGTATATCAGTAAAAACGTGCGTTCATGATCAGCTGTGCGTACAGGAGGACGAACCCACAGCAGGTGCAGCAGTAGTCTAGTAGATGAGGTAGGTAGGTACTTACAGGAGTAGTTCTGTCTTTTCAACAGACGTACGTACATCAGGCAGTACGTAGATGCAGCAGGCACGTCAGTATGTGCAGTAGGTACCTATGTACCGCAGTAGATACGCGTGAAGTAGGTACAGGCAGTAGGTAAAGTAGGAACATACTTACAGCAGTAGGCAGAGCAGTAGGAGCAACAGGTAGGTTAGTACAGAACTATGTAGGTACATTATTTATAGCAGGTGCAGTAGGTACGTACGTACATCAATAGGGCTAGGGTTAGGTTGGGTGCAGTAGATACGTGTCAAACGTACAGCAGATACCAAAATGAGTATTGTATTACGCACATCACCTGTCCGGATGTAGGTATGTGCAGCAGGTACAGCACCTGTTCCAGTGACCCCACCCTCTCTGCTTGTGTACACAGTACACACTCATTACTACCGGTACCTCTTTCCGTAAAACAAGGCGGGCCTGGATACAAGCAACGCCAATGATGCTCGTTCGATTGCTTGTACACGTGTGATACAAACACGTTTTCGTAATTTGAATTTCGAAAATTCGTGACTCTTGGCGAGAATGGACGGGAAGAGACGACGGTTAGAAGTATAGCGTGGACGGGACACAGCAGGTGTCATCGGCGGGACGGGAAGATACGCGACAGCGAGACAGGTTTCCTCGCCGGACATGGCGGTACGGGACAACGGGTAAGGTTTTCTCGGCGGGACGCGGCAGTAAAGTAGCGCGGGACAGTTTTTCTCAGCGGGACTGGATGGTAAAGTACGGCGGGGAAGAGTTTGATCACTGGACCAGGAGGTATGTGACAACGGGAGTAAACTAATCGGCCGGAAGGGACAAGAGGGAACGATTGGACAATTGTGAAGACGATTTACCATCTCGTCCCGTGGCTACCGACAATCCGACCATTCAAAGTGCCGTCAAAATGACTGAAACTTGGCACCCTAATTCAACGTTCGAAATCGAGTACGAATCGTGTACGCAAAAATGCCACGAGACAGCACTTTCGTCCCCTGTTTGGCAGCAAATGTACCGAATTTGGCTTGACTGACACCACATTACTAGGATTTAATGTAGAATACTCGGCCTTACACCCCTGATAGCGCGAGTTCTCCCTTGCTTGGTATGTCTTCTGACATTTTTGTACATGATACTTGTACCTGGTATCATATGAAACGTCTCCGAAACGAGGGTGCAGTTCACAGCTAAAACACAAATCAAGCCAAGGCTTCCGAGAAAAGTTTGCCTAGCGGAGACCAGTCCTAAGCCGATGTCGCCAAACGTGTGAAGGGGTCTCCGTGGGCGACAAGCAGGGATGTATACTGCGCTGATTCTCCTTGTGGAAATAACAAATTCAAGCAGATGCTGTGGCATTGGCTTCTCCAGGTTTTCTGGTGGTATGTCTGGGTTTCTTGTAGGGTTCGAACAAAACTAGGGACGGGGGGTAGGTTTGCCTAGATTTCCTGCGAGGGCCACACAACAACCTGCTTTAAATTATCATCTACTCCAAAGGGAACAACAAGGAGCTGTGTGTGTGTTTTTATGTGATTTGAGCTGAAAGTAGGTGCGTACATACATGTGCACGTACGAGCATACCTGGTACCTCGTATGACACGTATAAACAAAAAGCCCCACAAAAAATATTATGCGAGCTGTAAATGCTTGACGACATAAACATAATTACATTTGTCTCCGCTTTTTTTAAAAACTTAATAACTTGATTCAAAGACCTGCTTCGCTCTCAGCGCTCCCGCTTGGAACACGCCTGCCTAAACCCCCCTCCCCGAGAACCCTTCGAGAATCATTCCCGGATTTCTTCGCGTTCTTTGCTTTCTTCGCGTTCTTCGTGTTGTTTTCTCTCGTTTCTCTTATGTTTTTGAACCTGCTTCTTCTGCTCATACCACGACGTGAACGCACAGACCAACAAGCTCCGACAGCCACAACACAGTCTCTATCTACATACCGCCAGCACAGCAGAACAACCTGCAATCGACCCTGCATAGAGCAGCAACGTACATGCAGCAGTATTTTTGTGTCGACCAGTCGACAGAGTGCGACAACGCGAGCAAGCAGACAAGAATAAGACCTTTTTAACTGCTGTTGTTGTTGTTGCCGAGAACCACACCACCACCACCACCGTGCATGATCATACGTACGAGTGCTTTTACAAAAAATTAAAAATACACTACTACAGCTGTGAACGTGGCGAGCTCGTTAGGGGCTGCGACCCATCATTGGTGTACAGTGCTCACACTACCGCCGGTGATGTGTGGCGGGCGCCGACCAGGCTGCTGTCAAAAATACAT
>JAYJMJ010181878.1:0-16511 GCA_036873875.1 Laminaria ephemera
GTGCACGGAAACTATAAACTTCTTAAGAGGGGGACAAAATCTGACTTCTATGAGATACATAATTATATATACGTAGTTTGTGACCACAGAGCTCGTCTCTATAGGAGGCATCGGCACGGACACTGGTTGTGCTGTATATAGATGGGTGGAAAGATCATTTTTAATGTGAAGAACACACATACACACGCACAGCTTGCTTGGTGGTTTTCGTACATTATACTGGTAGTTGTTACGGTATTAGTGGGGTATTAGTCCGTTTGATCACTGGACACTGGTAAAAGGTTAATTGCCCACCCAAACTAAGCCTTATAACACTCTCGCCCCCTGGAACGGCGGGATAGCCAGTCGGCCGGATATACGGGCGTACATATCAATATCCAGGGGGTTCCATTTTTCGTGGGGATATCGGGGAGAGTATTTTTCAAGTTCGAAATGGGGAAAGCCGTAAAAGTTTATTTTTGGTGGAAGGTGAGATTCGAACTCACCACCCAAAAACCCATAATCTGTCGACGACGCCATTTGTTAATGTATTAGTGGGGTATCAGGTATTATTTAATAGTCCGTTTGACCACCACTGGGCACTGGTACATGCCTAACCCAAACCAAGCCCAATAACATAGTCCTAAGTTATTCGGTGCTTCTGTGCATCATTGTCGTGGTGGGCGTGCGGAACAAATTGTTTAGAAATCATCGTGCAATCAGTACTAAACAATAATACGATATACATACCAGGGCGGGCCTGACGACGTGCTTCATAAATACAGCAACTCCCCTCCTAGGAGTTTGTTTGCTTTACGTACCAGGTGTATATTTTTATAAACAATTAAACAAATACCAAGTACACAACAGCTGACTTGGAGCCTATCTACCCACCACCAGACTATGTGCCCACACAACCTTTTTATTAAATATAAAAATACACTCTAGCTGTGATATCTAGGATTTCGTCGGAATTCGTCTTTGCAAGCTGTGTGTGATACTCCGATCTCGAGCGTTTTACAGGTTGGGTATGTCCTCATGAAGGATATAGGTCGGCGTCTCCACTTAGTACTGATTAGCACCATGGTCAACGGCGTGGTAATAAGAAGACGGCGGTCTTACTCAAGCCACATTTAATATCAGTACTCGTACCTGGTACAACAGCATTATATTTTTTCAAAAAATAATAATACACTCCTCCAGCTGTGAGATCGAGGATTTCGTCGAAACTAATATTTTTGCGCGCTGTGTGTGATAGTCCGATCGCGAGTGTTACGGTATGTGTATCTCCTAGTGGAGGATAAATGTCGGTGACTCCCCTTAACACTGGACTAGCACCAGGAGGGTCAACAGGGTGACACGAAGACGTCGGGCTGTACTAAAACTGTGCACGGAAACTATAAACAAGCCTCTTTGAGGGGGACAAAACCTGACGGCTGTAGAACGCAAATCTGACGGAACATGGGAGGACTGGGGGGGGAGGTGTGGTTGCAGAGAGTCTTTTGATCGCAGAAAATAAAGAATGGGGTGAGCGCACGCATGGTGTTTGACCTAAAGAGATGATGATGGGGATCACGTGGGATCACGTGTTTATACCTGCCACCTGCGGGCTGGTCACCGTCTAGACGTCGGCTCTGACTTCGGGTCTGGCCCCGTGCCGTCAAGGGGGGCCGTCCGCAGCCTGTGTCGCCCTCCCCGACAAAATCGCGGGTGGATCCTCACCACTCTCTTGGTCGGTATCGATAGTCGATGCTGCGCTGGAGTCGACATCGGCCCTCCCTACTGCGGTCGAGGGGTCGAACACCGCGCTCCACTTAGACGAACCTATCGTCTCGGCTATCCCGTCACTCCGATAATCGGCGACAGGCGCCTATGTAGGCGCTCCAGCAATAACGCGTGTCTCGATATATGGGCTTTAACGCGGCGTCCACATTAAACTCCAGGTCTCGTCGACGTCATCCAGATGAATCAAATCGGTGTCCAATCCATCCATCACCCCCCACCGCTTTCATTCGACGTGCTCTTGCCGTCCGCGACGGGGTCCCCCTCTTCCGCAGACTAGGAGTCATTCGCCTGTGCTGGTTCAGATGGTGCGGACAAAACGCGTTTCCAGGTGACATTTAATGTGACTACCAATTTTCAGTGCTAAGTCAGCGCGCGTACAGGGTCTCGATGGTGGTAAAGACCACGTCCAAGGTAAAACAACTCCCACGCTTTCGCCAGTAACTTGTTCGCCCTCTTTGCCGTACAGTAGCCAGGCTTGGAGAAAGGTAGAAATACTACCGGGGGGGTTCTACTGTGCGACATCCCATGTGGCGACTTGCCATCTGGGTTGGCTGTGATCGCGGTGCAGTTCGAAGTATCGCACGCCCATAAGAACGATGTAGCCCACAACAACGCACTGGTCGGAAATTTAGCGGCGGGAAAGAAACTGAGAAGCCTGAGTTTGTACTACCGGGGGCCTCTACCGTGCCACATCCCATGGGGCGAGTAACTATCTGAGTTATCTGTGATCGTGGTGCGGTTCGACAGATCGCCTGTCCAGAAGAACGATATGTAGCCCACAACAACTCAGTCGCCGGTAATAAAGCGGCAGGAAGAAGTTCAGAGGCCTGAGTTCGATCCGCCACTGCGGCTTTCTCGATCAGTCGTAGCGCGGGCTCTGCTACCCCATAAAATTGGGCACTGTCAGCCGTCATGAATCCAGGCTTGATTCCTCTCGATTAATGATGGTCTCCGCATTTTCTCCGGCAGAATTCATCACCACCACATGATCGAACAATTGCCGTCCTTCGAGGGATACTCCCTGCACGAGTATCCATGGAACTTCTCAAACTGTTTGGAGACCGTCGTGACCTAACCATCACCGTCCTCGGTGGTGTTTCAACCGCCGGTTGAGGCATCACAGTCCTCGTTGGTGCATTTACCGCCTCGTCCGTGTTTTTCCACACGTTCGCCTCTGCTTCAACCGCGGGATCGCCCTCTCCCGCGGCCGCTTAAGGCGTACATTGCACGGCCCTGGTTCGAACCCTCGGCCTAGCCCGCATATAACCGCTTCTTCTTGTTCACAGAAAGTCGGCGATGCCGCTCTCGCACAGCCTAGATGATATGATCACAGCCGATGCCGGCGTGGTATGCAAGGTTCCTCGCCTCTACTTGGTACACGAGTGGCAGAGCATCGCTGAAGGCCGTTTACAGAATGTGATCGACGAGCGCCCTTTAGGCTGAACGTATCTCCCCTGCAGGAGCCTCTATACTATCTATCTCCTGAGGCGGATTTAACCACGATGCTATCCTAAGGCAGGTTTTCCTCCAAGAAAGGCCAGGCTTGGTCTCAGCTCTCTGGGGACCGTACCAAGGAGAACAACCCACACATTCTAAGCGAAACCCACCCTGTGCAGTGTGATCTTGTCGCTCTTGGCCTTGAGAGACGAATACTGGAACTTCCATGCAAACGTGTGCTTCTGTAAGCTCCCGGTGTCTAGTTCCCTTACAAGAATGTACTGCGGGGGGACCCACGCGAATGCTCTCAAACGGCCTACTCGTATCGCTTTCAAGTGGAGTTTTGCATCTTTCGTGAAAGGAATTAAGCCGTCTTTGCCTCCTCTCAACGACGGTCGAGCAGGGTGCTTTAACCCCATCATACGTGACGACGGTATACTAAAAACACTAAACTCATGGATGGGGTATGCACCCTCTCTCCACCCTCCCTACATAATCTCCAGCTTTACCGAACAAGTTTGGCTGACCACTCACTGGACCAACCTCGACAGGAACAGCAACTCCTGCGCCTCTCATCTCTTCGATAGTTCGCATCTCACCGTCACAAAAATCGTATATCTTGCTGCTGCTGTTTCGCGTACGGGCTCTCCCGCAGCTGCTGCTCAACGGTTGCCTGCGCTGTTCGATTAAATAATAAACAACTGAGCTACACAGTCAGCACTGACTGATTGCCTCAGTGGTTTATTCTTTATAAACGACCAACCAAGTACCTTTGGGCTCAATGCACCCTCCCGCCGATATCATCCTCCTGGGTTCATCAAGCCTATTCAACGCCAGGTTTATTCACGGGTGTACACCATCTGACTTTCTTAGAACAGTTTCCACCGCAAGCCGCGGCCTCTTCCGCGGCATTCCATGGCGATCCGTGGCTTGCCACGGCAATCCCCACGGCTATTTCACTGGCAACGTTCGCGGCAATATCCGCGGCAACAGCCGGTGTAGTCTCCGCGGTAACATCCGCGGCAATGCCTACGGCGGTGTCCATGTGTCCGCGGCAGTACCCACGGAAACAACCGGGGATGTATACGCGGCGATACCCACGGAAACAGCCGCGGGTGTATCTGCGGGTGTATCGCCGGCAATAACAACGGAAACTACCGCGGGTGTATCCTGTTAGCCTCACGGCAATACCCACGGAAACAGAGGCGAGTGTATCCGCGGGTGTCCGGGGGTGTAACTGCCGTTAGCCCCAAGGCAATACCCACGGAAACAGCGGCGGGGTGTATCCGTGGTTAATCAGCCGCGGGTGTATCCGCGGGTTATTCCGCGGCAGTAACCGCGGTTACACCCGCGGATACACCCGCGGTTGTTTCCGCCGCCGATACACACGCGATTGATTCCGTGGGTGTTGCCGTGGAGCCAACCGCGGTTACTGCCGCGGATACACCCGCGGCAACATCAACGGACAAGGTACCCGCGGCAACAACCGCGGCTGACCCCACGGCAATATCCGCGGAAACAGCCGCGGGTGTATCCGCGGCAACATCCGCGGAAAAATCCAAGGCAATGTCCTCGGAAAGCAGTCTACGGCAACACACGGCAATTTCCGCTGTATCCCTACTAACAGCTTGAATCTGTGATCTGAACATGAAACAGAGATTACTCCCGGCCATAGTGTTACTTTCGCGGTTCCGCCCGTTACGCTATCTCAAACAGAATAAAACGGAATGATGAATTAGAATCAAACGTCAAGCGCGCAGGGGAAAGGTCCAAAAAATAGTGCAACTTACGAATTGAAAATGCCAAGACCCCCTCTCTGTAGGAAAACAGTCTAGATGTCTCATTCCGGAATATGTATGACATCATCCGTGCAAAATAAAAAGGACGGGGAGGCATATGGTACGTAGCGGTGAACCCGGAATCTTCAACAGCTATTGCAGTGGGCCTTCCCATAGAGGTTGCCATCGAGATTGACATGAAGATTGCCGTGGGCCTTGCCGCGGAAGTTGCTGCGGACATTGCCGTGGGCGTTTCCATGGGCGTTTCCGTGGATATTGCCGTGGATTTCCGTGGGTCTTGCCGCGGAATTTGCATCGGAAATTGCTGTGGGCGTTTACGTGGATATTGCCGTGGACCTTGCCGCGGAAGTTCGCTGTTTCCGTGGATATGTCAGTGGGCCTTGCAACGGAAGTTGTCGCGGACATTGCCGTGGGCGTTTCCGTGGGCGTTTCCGAGGATATTGCCGTGGGCCTTGCCGCAGAAGTTGCCGCGAACATTGCCGTGGAGGTTGCCGCGGACATTGCCGTGGACATGGCCGCGGAGGTTGCCGTGGAGTTTGCCGCGGAGGTTGACGCGGAGGTTGCCGCGGACATCACCACGGAGGTTGCCGCGGATGGTGCCATGGGTGTTGCCACTGCCCATTCCGTGGGCCTTACCATTTGCCGTGGGCCTTGCCGTGACGTGCCGCGGGTATTTCCGTGGTTGTTGCCGTGAACCTTGCCGTGGATTGCCACGGGCACAGGCGCGGGTTGCCACGGAATACCGCGGCATGCCATGGATAGCCGTGGGCGTCGGCGCGGGCAGCCATGGCATGCCGTGGCAATCTACGGCAGTGCCCGTGGCAAGCTATGGCTTGCCGCGGGTACAGCGGGTACTGCCGCGGCTTGCCGCAAAACAGTCAAACAATGTACATCCCTCTTAATATGGTCCCTTTTTCGTCGTGAGTTCCATTTTACAGTGGTTCACTCAACTTCTGACCCTCTTGTCGAGACTAAATCTCTGAGCCATTGAGTAAGCGCAAACTGAGTGGCTCAGTGGTTTATTATATATATCGAACATGCGCGGCAGCAGCTGGAACAGCTATTTTTTCACTGTCCCTCCCACCAGCGAAGACATCAGCGCCACCAGGTGCCAGTGTAGCAGAGCCGTCCTCGGCCCTGCCGGACTCTAGTCGGTCGATATTCCTCTTGAAATCGACCGGCATGCGGCTCATGGCATATATCAAATAAATCTGGCTAGCCCCAATCATCTGCTGGACGTCGCGTCTTAGCTCTCCAATCTATCTCGATCTTTGGGTTCCCCAAGAGCTGAACCCATCTCTGACATCGTAGCTTCTCTGGTACGAGCCGTTATGGACCACTACAGCATTGGTGTGCTCGTACGTCCCAAGGCCGGATGGCCTAAGCCCCCATCGGTCGGATGCTACTTTCTGCATTGGTTGTACTATAGGACAGAGCAAGGACGAGGGGGCTAGAGCTAGATCGCGTTGAGTGTCTCTCCTCCCACAGAACAAAGAGGTCGCCAAGTCAAGTTTCATAACAACGCCTCCGAGGTTTATGTAAACCCTATATAACATGAAACTATCGTTTGCTGTTAAGACCAAGCGAACGAACTCTACACGAGGGGGAACCATAAAGTCTCGGCGTCCCCGATGGTCTAGTGGGTTAACCTCGTAAGCACTAACGTCGATTTCGCTAGTTCGAACCCCCTCGATCGCATACTCGTACTCGTAGGGACTTTCTCTCGTGCAAAAAGTTGACTCTCGGAAAGCGCGAAAGCGTGACTTAGCAAATTTCGATGAACATCGACGGTAGCTGAAAATCACGACGCCATAGTCGTGATTTTAGTCACGACTACGAGGACGTTTAGGAGCCGTCCCGGGTTTCAGGCCTTGCATTTTGCATGTTTCTGCCTCACCCCTCCTCTCCAGCGCACCAGCCAACTCCCACACGCCAACTTGTAACGATACCGTAGCCCTGCAGCAGAGTGGTTATACACTGGCCCTAGGTGTATATCACGCCATCTAATCCACAAATTTCGTTGCTGCAGCTCTCACACCCCTCGAGACCGGCACCAATAGCCTTATAACCTAAACTTCCCCATCCCTAACCCCAACCCAAAGCCGAAACGAAACGCCTGAAACCCAGGGATGGCCCCTAAACTCCCCGGTAGTCGTGATTATCAGTTTGTAAAATCGACGAGATTGGGAATGCAGAACCCTCTGCGCGATGAAACGTAAGGACCGTACCGAGCGGGAAAAGGGACGACACCTGTTACCACGGCTTGTCCAGAATCTGGAGAGTAAAGTTGAGATAACATAAACAAACGTTTAACAGTCCCTGTTCGTCAATCGGTATGTTGGACTTGTACGAACAACTTGCCTTGTGGTGAAGACTATAGTTTATCAGGGTGACTAGGAGTAGCTTTCCACCGCAGAGTATCAAGAAAACCACGTTGTGGGGTACCATCGCTCATGCGCGTGGCTGGACATATCGTTCGAGTAACCTATAGTATATGCCCCACCGGAGATTATTTTACATCAAGGAGGCGCGTTATAAGTCAAAATTTGAAGTCAACACGTACGTAGTGGGCGCCCAGGCACTACCCGTGTTTTCGATTGGAGTCTAAGTTTCGCTGTTCCACCGAACTCAAAATGCAGCGAAGCTATGCTTTCAGTAGACCCTTTCGTCATTCGGCACCATGTACGTACAGCTTCCCTCACCCGTCAAGATGACCGTTTCTCAGTCCGACTACCCTGTTTCATGCATCTTTATAGCATCAGGGAATGCTCCTGAAGGCCGGACAGTCGACCAGTGCAACACGTTGTATATTACATCCACTCGTATTGTGTGCATCGTAACGCGATGAAAAAGGAAAGGATACACCCACCTTGATAAGTCTGTTTCGTTTCTGTATTACAGTTGACAACGTAAGCGCCATTCTCTTCAATCCATTACATACGCCACCCTCCCATCTACGCTCCTCACTGCCAAGTGGTGCCATCTTTGCGTAATCAACAAAGCTTCGACTAGTTGACTTGTTTATCGTGCCTCGAACACAGAATGTTTCTCATTTGCCGTCACCCCCTACAAATTGTTTGTTGTTCTTTTACCTTTTTTCATCGTCACACTCTGCCGCAACTCTTTATCGAAAAAGGAGTAAAAAAAACGAAAGTAAACCCATGTGTCTTCGTGTCCATTTAACACACTCTATTCTCCAACATACCCGAACCAATTACCGGCGGCGTGCGGGCGTTGGCACGAAGGTTTCCCGATAACCGCCTTACTTCCAATAGCGAATGGTTCACTTTCGAGCCTCGAGATGTACCTGAGACACATGCTACACGGTAGAGGTGAGGCATCCAACGGTAGAGGTGCGGCGATTTTTTTCATAGGCTCCTCACTTGAGGAGCTTCTATACCTCTCCCAAAACACTTATTTGGGGAACATAAAATTGCTACTCCATGAACAATCCCATGGCCTCAGAGGTATACAACGTAAGACGTAGCAAAAACTAACGAAATTTTCCGACGATTTTGGGTTAAGGAGCCCCGTCATTCAGAAAACGTTTCTGCCAAAAAGTGCTATCTCTATCGTAGCACCTATCAGGTGCACTAATTTTGTTTGGTGAGGCTCCTCAGTTGAGGAGCTTTAGACCTACCAACAGAAAACCTGATTTTGAGCAAATGGATAGTGCAACCCGATGAACAAATCCATGGCCTACGAGGTAGACGCGCGCTTCGATAGATGTACTGGTAGCACTTTAAGGCTGAAAAAGGTTCTGAATGAAAGGGCTCCTTACCTCAAAATTGTCGGAATTTCAACGTTTTCTTGCAACAATTTTGGGTGCATACCTACAGTAGGGGCCATGGTATTGTTCATCGGGTAGCATTTTTAATTTTTCCCCACATCAGGTTTTGGGAGGGGTACTGGGGTTCCCAAGCGAGGATCCTCAGAAAAGAAGTGGTGCACCTCAACAGTAGCAAGTGTCGGTATACAAAACATCAATCTTGCACACAAGAATGGCATTCCGACGATGTTGAGTTAAGCAGCCCCGTCATTCAGAAATTAGTATTGCCAAAAAGCACTATCTCTCGTGTAGCACGCGTCGTGAGGAGCCAAGCCCTCGCGTTTACCGTATAATCCCACTACTGTACTACTCCCTCCGCCCGCCCCTGCCGCCCCCCAAACGTGATACTATTACCGTTACAATCTTGCAGGGTATACTTCGTATGCAATTCTTGAATTCAATGCCGGTACCTTGCTTGAAGTCACGCAATTGTTCTGCTGGAACCTCTGGAGCGCTCGCAATGCATTTGTTTGTACATAAGGTTCCCCGTACAACGCTGTTGTTACGTTGGATCCGACCTTCTTTATGTCCTGGCTTCTTGAACGTCTTACCTAAAATGTATGGAAGACGTCGTGTTGACTCTTTCCAAACATTTATCTCGTCGTACTATTGGCGACACTGACGCTGCATTGGTAAATCGTACACTATCCGACAAACCGCAACGTTGACGTTTGCCACGCGCACGGCGTTCGCGGTCAACTTTTCGCCTTCCGGACGTTCAAACCTCCCCACAACTCATGCTTGAGATCGAGCATCTCCACTCAACGCAGGCTTAAGATCGAACAAGAGCTACAAACGACGACTGTGTCGAGGGGGCTCGGCTTCTGGGGAGGGTGTTCATAGTTCAACCAAGAAGCGCACCTGCAGGTCGATAGGCACGAAGGTGACGCGGAAAAATACGTTAGACGTGAAACATCCACCTGACTTTATGCCTTGGTTTCTCTTGAATTGAACCTCCATCTTCCGATCTAGATCAGTTTGAATGCTACTATCGCGAGCGGTTCAGTTTGAGTTGCATATCGTGACGGGACCAATCTCTTGTAGACACCAGCTAGACGAAGAATATTTGCGTCAGCAATTATTTGAGTGGGTGATGACGACATATGGAGCACTACTCCAATGAACAGCAGGCGTCATCCCGCATTCACACACAGATGCCAATAGTGCAATAGCTTCGCCACCGCTATTACCACACACTCTTGCTTTCATCGTGCTGTATAGTATACAGCAGTGCATTGAGTGACCTTGCGCGAGGTAGGAGTGTACGTAGTCGGCATGGTTCAATGGAAATCAGCGATCAGTGGGAATGCCCAACACTCTGCGCGAAAACGACTCAATAAAGTATCGGGGGAGGGGAGAAAAGGAACGACATCTGCGACCACGGCTTGTCCACAAGATGGAAAACAAATGCGAGACGGGACACATAAGATAATGTACCTCTCCCTGTGAAAACGCGATGGTGGATATTTGCAGCAGTCGTCCACTGTGTGCATTGGTGCAAAGCAGAGCATTCGAACACGATGCAAGCAGTAGTCACACCCGACGCATCCTACGGTAAGAGTTGCACCAGTTTTTTTCTCATGCTCCTTACCTATAAGGTCCTCTACAATAGGTTATATCGAAAATTAACATTGAGAGAAATGAACGTGTTCCCCGAATAACACCTCTAAAGCCTAGGTATTTTGCGAATATTCTTGTGAAAACACTAATGGTATTCCACCGGTATTGGGTAGTACTTCCTGGCTGATCAGAAAAGAAAATGGCCTAGATTGCTACCCTATCCTAGCACGATGCCTCACACAACGTTCCATCCCTGGTTAATGTTTAGTGTTATGCCTGGGTGATTCCGGTCCTCGGACGCGACATGGGACAAGGAGACTCGGACACGCGATGCTTAAAAGGAGCCCCTCGTTTTCGGCTGCAGCGTGAAGTAGAATCCCGCTTCCCTCGAAATACCAGGCATCTAAAAATCACTTACCTCGATAAGGCTGATCCATTCAGTTTCACTTCGGCCGACGGACGTGAACGTCACATTGTCAACCGCACGACGCCGTCGATGCTTCGTGTTTTTGTTTTTTTCTCCCTGGTATGATTCGTGTTGTTCGACGAAGACGTCGCCGTTGATCGCCACCTGATCCAATGGAAACCAATACGGTCTTGGTCCCGTGTTACTGCGGTGCCCTTTAGTGCGGTGCTCCAGTTTAGTGCAGTTAATATCGCTTGTCACGACCTGCTCGTCCTATAGAGTCTTGCCGTACTGCACCATCCCGGGATTGTGCGGGGCTCCACTTTAGTGCCGGTATCCTCATCTGGCATGACATCGCACATATCAGAGACCACGACTGCAATGCGTTCATTCAAAGGCGGACGAGGTTGTTTCTATCTCATGCAATTGTACATTAATGGTTTTATATTCGACAACGTGCAACATTTGCGTCAACGCCGATCACTCTTAATCATTCCCAGAGAGAAGAATGTCTTCCATCAATGTGCATACGGCAGGGGGAGTACCCCCCTTTCCCTTACCGACTTTAGGTTACGTACCTCACTCGACTTGACAATATATTGTGTTGGCCGCAGCGTAGAAAAATGCATTCCATGGCCGTGCACATCGCAAAATGGAAGGGCCGCGCATATCCCAAGATTGAAAAGCACAGAGAAACAACGTAGTCAGTCTCGCCAGTGGCTCTGAGACGCTGAAATGAAGAGGTATCAAAAGTGGTGTAAAGGACTACAATAGTCTTGGTCGTATGATCCATATTATTCCACGGTTGCCTCGCGGTTGATTGCTACCTGGTCCACGTAAACCAGTACCGGTATTGTGGATGCAGGCTAAGGCAGAAGTGCACGCCAAAGTTTCTGAGGTTTCTCAAGTCAGGGGCTCCATACCGGCTTCGAGAAAACGATAAAGTGCAAAACCCGATGAACAATCACATGGCCTAGACGTTGAACGAAAACAATACGCAACACACAGATGGCGTTCCAACGTTACTGGGCAACTCCTCGGTTGGAGGAACCCTGTCAGCCAGAGACGTTTTTTTTTTTGAAAGAGCTACCGCTGCGGTAGCACGCGTCTGCGAGCACTCAACGGCGGGCGACGTCGTATCACGTGCCGATTCTGCTTCTACGTTGTGCGTCGTACAGCGCTTAGTTCCCCTGTCTCTGAGCAAGTAGCGAACAACATTGCAAACCAGAAGGGCGATATAAACTATACTCATTGCAGGGGAACATAGTAATCAGGACCAAATATGGATAGTATAAACAGTGGAATGTATAGGTTTTTGTGTATATCGTGGGTCATGATTACTATGGTCCTCCGTAATAGATAGTTTTTCAGTTCGGGGAAAGCGTCGGTCAGAAATATTCTGCGAAGACGTGCTACCCTTGCTGTAGCGCTCGTCCTCGATGTCATCAAAACTGCATGCCTACAAAACATGGTATTTCAAACAGAATGAACGCCAATCCGGGATGACACCAACCGGATAGAGCACCAGCATATGGGCGTGTCTTGATCTTGCCTCGAGAGAGCGCGTGCGTTCATCTCACTTCGAGAACGCCACCTGCACTTCCATAATATCATGGGGTTCCTCAAAGGTAAACTCAATTTTGCATAACTCTCCATCGGTGAGAATTCTCCGTATGCAACACCACCTCAATTCGATGTCGTCACTGATGCCGTCCCGGGATAGCTCGGGTGCACACCCGTCGTCTCCGCACCCAGAATCACCGCTATCTTCGCCGGGGTATGTGTTGTAGGCGTTAGCTGGTACGCCTATGATAGTCTTGGTGCCAGCAAAGACGTAACTATTGACGCACGGTGATTCCGGTTCGATGCAATCGTAGCCGTTGTCACCGCATGTGAAGTCTGAGGTGCTGACGCAGTCACATTCACAGGAATGACAACAGTCGTAACCTAACAACAGCAGTAGCAAAAAGCGATAAGTTCATCTTCATTCAGACGTGCATCATACACTGCGCTGCTGTCCACCTCGTAGTCGTTCAATTCACCCAAACAGACGAAACATTGAGCTTGTTACACAGATACACCTGCGGGAACGAGTTGCCTGGCATCTCACCTCCATTTACTGCAGTGCTGTCTATAAGCAGCAGTGTTCCATCCATACAACAAGAAAAAAAATCGGAGGGGCTGGTTGCATACCTACGCTTTGCGGAACGGGGTGCCCGTCAGCTTCACGTACTGAAGATGGAATACAGGGCCTGTTTATTCAATAGGATTCACGGGGTGGATGTTGCACACAACAACTACAACAAGCCTACAGGTAAACGTGTAGACGTGAAACATGCAGGTTTCTATCATTTTAGACATCAATTAGTTTCCACGTCTGGGGGACACGACATCACAGCAACAAACACAAAACAAGCTGGAACACTTACCACACCTTCAAAAGACACGAAAACAACAGGTCCGGAACCCGACTCACCACATTCAATCGGGCTGTCGTCCGGGTCGCAGGTATCGTCTGGGGTTGTAATCCTGATGACATCCAAACATGCAGTAGTCTTCGTTGTAACGTCGTCACAGATGAAATCATCATCAAGGTCCTCGTTGTCATCATTGTCTTCTGGAAGAGTGGCGTCATCATCGTCATCGATGCAAGAAGGTTGGATGGAGGCACGCGAACCCGCCATAGTCCCCACAGGGGAAATCGGCGTCGACACAAGTGCATACGCAGCAATCTCCCCCATTGTAACCTGGTCCGGTTTGAAGCAGAAAATCGATAGGGGGGTGTAAACTCCACTTAGTTGCCGGTCTGATGTGGCTTCAATCACAGCATGTGGTTCGTGGTCTCCGAACCAAAAACCACCTGAATATAATGTTTCATCCCGTATAGCCCTTACAAAACAATTGGGGCATGAGAGGGGAAACATGTCGACACGTGCTGACGATTGCAAAATAAGCCAAACGAAGCCCCATAGGCCGCTTCGATAGGGGGGGGTGTCCGCGAGGCCATGCAAGGGTCTGTGCGATACGCTCGCAGCATGCTGATGCTCGTACTGCTGCACGCTCTCTGTAGACTCTTGGTAAGACCGCACTAATCCTGTTTTGGCTTCTATAATATGGATAATGACCACTGCTTACAACGTCTCCTAAAGTTATGTGGTTCTCAGCGTGGGCGAATAGACACTTGGAATAAAGTGGGCAACATAGAACTGTGCCTGATCGGGGATTCTCTCCATATTTAGCCGCACCTCATGCTCTGCATTTTAGAACTGTTTGCACTTTGGACGCACCAATGGCGACGAAAACCAAGGCAGGCTGTCTACCCGCGCTTGTGGAGGACGTGTTATCAGATTGGTATAGTACAAACTGCCGATTACATGCTCGGCATTCTAGATATTTGTGTAACGGTGCGAGGGATTACGTAGAGACGACAGGCATGTTTCTCGCCTCGCCATTCCATGCCCCAAGAAGTTCCTATCCTCCGATAATTATTTCCGGATCAAGTCCACGATAGGGGGGATGCCCTTAGTTTAGACATCGAGGTTAATCCACTCGACAACCGAAAACAAAAAATGTCTGGAGAATTCACATCTGACGTACTAGTTGCGTTCAAACATACTTCCACTTTGTTGGTGCAGCCTCACAAACACTTGCATGCATATGGAAAAACAGAGAAATTCAAAAGCGGTAGCCCCTCTCGTGAGTGGCTCTTTGCTGCTTAAAAATGATGCCCCAAAGGCAATCCCCTTACAGTCGAGCCTTGGTCTGCGGTGATAACATATACCAGGTACCTACCTTCATCGTTCGTCTATGACAAATGTCTTGCATAGACCCGTACCGGCCTGTCTCTCCATCCTACCTGCATCCGACACCAACGATCACGGAGCCTTTCAACTTCGGACGCTGGTGGTACACAATACCATCTGCACGATACGGGCAAAATCTCCTGACCATGAGTCACAACAAGTAAATACTTACATCGCTCGATTTACGCGACGCGTAGATAAACTCGTTGTTGAAGGATTCGATTTTCAGGTAGAAAATACTAACTTACTGCGCACAACTAACGCGACGCCCCGCAAATCTCGTTGTTGAAGGTGTCGCAATACCCGCCCGGAAAGTAAGATAGGATGCAGGACAAGCTTTTCGAAAGCTCGGAGCTCGAAACGTCCTCGTATTCCGGAGAGGGGTGAAGTCGTAATCGTCGACGGATTAGGCACTGAGTCGAGGCGAGTATATCCGCCGTGTCGTGGACGTCGAAGCCGCAGGTGAACCTTCTGTGGTGACGCAGGTGCATTCGCCGCAATCACCGCCGTCGTACCCTGGGACATGATGGACGGCCAATTGCAATAGTACACAATACATTGAGGCGGCTTTAACCCCTTTCTGGCTTTAGGGGGGAGATGGGACAAACCAGAGTGACGAGTACAACACACGCTACTCGAACCAAAGAGGGCTGCGTGTCGGTGTGGTGATAAATGTCGAAACATGTTTTTTTCGAGGCAGTTATACTTTGGGCAGCCAATTGCGACAACTGTGTAAGCTACGGAGACGTTGTCAACAGGGGTAACATGGGGTTTAAAGAAAAAAATAAATATGACATGGACAGGCAATTGTGACAGGAGAAGGCAACGGGGATGACGCTCACAGAAGAAACATGATCGTTTGAGACATATATCTGAAGTGGCAGCTGCATATACTCTCTCCCGTACCACGCCGGCCACCTTTTGTTCTCTCCTGACCCCCCCCCCCTCTGCCCCTCGTATACACCCGCCCGCCTCTCCCATCTTTTATTGCACCTGGGCCATCGAATGCAAGACAAAAACCACCCCATGACACCCGCCGCCCACTCCCCCCCCGTAGTGCTGTGTCTGAGTCTCCAAATGCAACACAAACCGTACGACATGACACCAAAACACACCAGAACACACGAGAACAAACCCAAACCACACCTGCACCCGCCAAAAAACACCCTATAACCTACAACAAACGCACCAAAACATCCGAAACACGCGCAAACCACAAGGAAACCCACAATTACACCCCAAATTAAATTTAACCACCCAAAAATATTCCAAATGCTACCAAATGCTACACCAAACACATCGGAACCCAATCAAGCGCCCTAAAACACGGCGAAAGCTCACCAATGCATCCAAATATCACACCAAACCCCCCGGAACACAATAAAACACCCTTAAACCCGCCAACCTCACACCAAAACCCCCCGGAACACAGTAAGACACCCTTAAACCCGCCAACCTCACACCAAAACATCCAAATCCACACCAAACGCACACTAAAACACATCGACATAAACCAAAACACCGTAACTAACACGTACCAGGTATAACGCATCATAAACAACCCTGTAATACCGAACAAAACACACACAAATAACCCACACACTGGAACCACACGCCGTACACACAATTTCCCTGAATTTTCTACAGTGTGTCATACACCTAACCCCTCCCCCACCCCGCCACCCCCGGAGGGCCATTTTTTTTTTTTTTCTGATTTTTTTTATTTTGCGATTTGTGTGACAGTATTGTGTTATGGAGTGATGCTCGTATCTAGATATAAATATGAAGATAGGTCCCTAGAACGGTCCTTGCGGACCTGATATAGAGTGTGGCCGGTCCAGGATTATGTTCTTTAGGTCCTAAAGTGGTCACCTGTAGATGTGACGGGACATGATTATATTACGAGCGGCGGG
>JAYJMJ010182094.1:0-16503 GCA_036873875.1 Laminaria ephemera
CCGCTTCTAAGATTACCCTTGGCCAACCAGAGTGCGTAAATAGCTGCCTTAGGAAGATTCACTATCCGTATGCCTCTGCTACTACAGTTGTATTGGGAACTTTGGAATATACCGGTATGCATACGTGTTCTACGAGGGACTTCCGTCACGTAGCAGTAATACTACATTTCAGAGAGGTATAATAGTCGACAAACTCAACGGTGAAAAAGACACATCTTGTGACGAAATTCCACTGCACACGCTTTAATATATACTAGAAATACATACTGGTACTTTTGTCCTCCTTGGGTCATTGTTTCCCTCGGCATATACTCTCAACCCTCAGCAATCCTCAGCCCGTAAATGCCGAAAAACACATTAATATTTGCTTTCTTTCCTTTCTTCAAGTTCTTTGCAGAATCTTCCCGGTTTTCTTATCGTTCGTTGTTTTCTCTGTTCTCTTTGCTACACTTTTTTATCTATTGTTACTACTACTACTACTACTACTACTGTTGTAGTAGTACAGAACACAGGGCAGTATCATACCAGGTCCCAGCTGAGCTGAGCTTGGCTCGGCTCAGCTCAGCAGCGCAGCGACGTGCGGTACGGTGCGGTGCGGTGCGGTGCTCTGCCCTGCCGTGCGGTGCTATGCGGTGCTGTGCCGTGCTGTGCCGTGCTGTATGCTGTGCTGTGTTTACTCTTTCGTACATACCATGTATCACAGGAAGTATCATACCAGGTACTGGTACACCAGGTAGGTATGTACGTACGTACTACATTGATTGTTGTATCACAAAAAGTGCACACCCAGCTCAGCTCAGCTAGCTCAGCAGCGCAGCGCCGCACCGTGCGGTGCGATGTTCTGCCATGCGGTGCGATGCTGTGCCGTGCTGTGCCGTGCTGCGCTGTGCTTTCTTTCGTACATACAGCAGTACCATGTAAATCAGGTACCAGGTACCGGTATGTACGTCGTCTACTCGGCTTTGCTTTCTTCACTGATTGTCCTCTTCAATGTTTTTTTGTTTTTTTGTTCATTTGTTTTTTTTTTTTTTCGTTGTTTCGCAAATCACACCTAGACTGCCGATGAGAACGTGACATCGCCAGCAAGTGCACAGCACAGCACAGGGCAATCGGCTCTGCACAAGCAGCTCTTGGCATTATCAAGTAGCTAGTTACACCAAATCGTGGGCCTTTTAATCTGATCACATTTCGTTGTATTCTTCCTTGTGCGAGCGTAGCGGGCGGCGTCAGCCGCCCGCTTAGCGGAGCCCTTGAATATTATATTGACATGGCCCGCTTGACGGAAGGATATTGGGTTTATATCGGAACGCATCTACGCTACATTGTCGGAGGGCAAAAAAAACAAGAATAATGTAGATATATTATGTTGAACTTTAAGTAGACATGGACTCTGCGAGTCTCGAACCCGCGTCTTGAAGTTCAAAGTCGGGCGTCGTGGCCATTTGACCGTAATAACAAAGACATGTTTTTGTTTACTTTTGGAGCCACGTCGCATGCGCGGCGCGCTCGAGAGGCGCGACACACCGCACACACATGCACCGCAACGTGAGAGAGGTTGTGGCGAATGGTCTGATGACGGATCACAGGCTCTGGTGAAACCGGCTAGCCACAGCAGTACACCGAGCATCTGCGACACGTGCACGGTGTTGTCCGCAGCGGCTTGTGCTGCTGGGCGGGGTTGTAACGTGGTTCCTGCTATCTGCCCTCTTAGCACCCACTCGGAAACCGCAAAAAACCAATCAACTACGACCATGTCAAAAAAGCCCGGACTCTTTGGCCCACCACAGCAGACAGTACATCACTTTCCAAAGCTTTGTCATGGTAAACGGGGCATTCAAAGTCCAATCAGAGAGCATGCCTCTAAAACCAAGAAATACAACACAAATTTGGACCCATTTCATGGGCCCTATAGCGTTCTAGTGGTAAGAGGATTAACTGCTGTGTAGATGTCTGAGGTGTGCTCGAGGTAAGACACACAATAAATCGGAAGTTTATGGACCGTTGACGTACTAATATATAATCCAAAATGTAGTTAAATTTCCGTCCAGGGTGGTAAGTAGGGTGGATCTGTCGCACACAGCAGTAAAAGAGAGGCGTTGGATTGCGAATCTCAAGCTAAAAATAAATCAACTGACCACAGCAGTACAGCGTATATGGATGTGTGACGCACGCACGGTGTTTGCTGCTGGTTCTGCTGGGCGGCAGCGCGGTAACGTTGTGCTCTCTGCACGTTGTCTGTTGACTATACGTCTGGGCTGTGCTCGCCAGAGGGCAAAAAAAAGACAACAATTTACGTACGTACAAGGCTTTCCTTCGGAGTTGTCATAGTGAGGGTGACTCAAGAAATAAGGGCACTCCGGCATCCACCAAACGACAATCTCTTGAAAACTGTACGATTACGTACGTACGTGCTGGTGTGCCGGTAAATGGTACGGCAGTAGCAGTAGTAATCGTAGTCCGGTGTATCTGAAAGTTTTTTGCAACAATAATAGCGTTTCTAGCGTTCCAGCGACCTACAACAGCAGCAGAAGGTCTAGCCGCCCTGCCTTGTTGATGACGCCGGACCAGCCCTCAGCGCTGGGCGATCTGACTCCAGCAGCAGCAGGGAGGGGAGCAGGTGACCACTACTGTAGTAGTACTGTACGAGGTCGAAGAGATGTGAGCGCCGCCCTGCGGCCTTGTTGAGGAAAAACAAATACCTGGTATAAAGGAAATGCAATTTAGTACGACGACATCGTGCACTCGTATTATCATCCCTGGTACCAGGATACTCTGTATAGAAAAACTCTTGAAAACGAAAGCAAAAAAAGAAGTAGGCATTAGGCAAGTGATAACGACCACCAGCCATGTATAGCAGAAATCCCACCCCACTGGTTTAATTTTCAGCATGACCCTTTTAGGAGGAATGCCAGGTACGCGACAAAAAGAGAACACGACACCACCCTCGGCTGGCTAAAACCGAGCGAGAAAAAAGGAACAGCAGAATTTCGCTGTTCATTGCTGTTGTTCTTACGAGTAAGCTTTTTTAGGATGCCTGTACTGCAAAACCTGCTTGTGTTGCCCGGGATTCTCACTGTATTGCTCATACTCGTACTCGCACTGCACTTCGTAGTAGTACCCGTCGATCGTAGAAGAATTCCGGCCGTCAGTACAGCTCATACCGCCAGTACTTGCAGCAGTTTGGCCATCATTACTACTGCAATAGACCCATAATCTCGGTTCTCGCACTCCTGCTTTTCCGCTGTACGAACTCTTGAAAGCTACGAGGTGTATTAAGAGTATGTGCTGGTGTGCATGATCTAGCCGTAGTCTGGTACCAAGTAGTGTAGCCATCATAATAACATCACAATCCAAAGCTGCAGTAAAGGAACACAGACTTATGTACGCGATACTGTACGTTGTAAGTCCGAACTCGGTACGTCGGCTAAATAGAACAACATCAAAACATTGCTTAAAAACAGCAGTGCGGGGGGTTCCAACCAACAACAGCAAGCACAGCAGCCAAGGGTCTAGCAGTGTCCTGCCTTCGTGTTGGTCGGAGACCAGCCCCAGGCGGAGGGCGACCAGACCCCAGCAGCGGCAGGGGGGGTAACTACTCTACGAGGTCGAAGACAGTAGTAGATGTGAACGCCGGACCTGAAGCGAGCTCTCTAGCTAGCGAAAGCTAAAACAAAAGCAGTGACTCGTGCCTTGTACCGAGACATAAAAAGAAGTATGTCATATAAAAACTATACCAGGTACGAGTAATTGAAAAATACCGGGTAAGCATCCGTGAAAGTTCATACGGACCACTCTCCACAAAAGCTTAATTGCATTTATATCTGTTAAATTTGTGTGTATTGTTGTTCATATCTCTCCGCACGCGCACTTTCAGCCAAACGTCTTAGAGGGTTGACACGTCTCGGCCATCCGGTCACTGTCATCGAGGTTTGGGCGCGATCTGTGAAGTGTGTCTCGAGTGACAAGCCCTCGAAGTTTTTTTGGCCGCGGGCGTGGAGAAGACAAATCCCCGGGGATTCCCCGATATTTCCGCATGAGTTACCCGCTGGGTTTCTGCGTGAGAGGCAGTTTACTTTTGTTTTGTTCGCAAATATCGCAGCCCAGATGACAGACTACAGACAACATGTGGAGAGCACAACGCTACTACCTTGCCGCCCATGAGCAGTCTTGTCGCCAAGCAGCAGCGGCCTGCAACACTATGCGCTTGTGGCTGCTGTGGCTAGTCAGTTCTGTCGGAGCCTGCGATGCTTTACCCGAACACGCCCAACACGCCACCATCTCACTGTGCTGCTACTGCTGTGTGAAAGGTGACAGGTCGATGTAACGTGCCGCTCTGGACGCAAATTTAACGACCGTTAGAATTTTAATATTGTTACATAAACTATCTATATCGTTTTGTCCAGATTGGTGTACGTTGTAACGAACGAAAGCTTTTTGAGTTGTTTTCACCAAGATCGAAGTCCACATGACAAGACAACACACGACATATGTGGAGAGCACAACGCAACGACCCTGCCGCCCAGCAGCAGTCTTGCCGTCCAGCAGTAGCAGCCTGCAACACTATGCTCGTGTAGCTGCTGTGGCTAGTTGGCTATATCAGAGCCTGCGATGCTTCACTCGAACACGCCACCACCTCTCTGTGCTGCTGCTGGGGTGTGACAGGTGACAGGTCGATGTAAAGTGCCACCCTGGACGGAATTGTAAGGATCGTTTGATTTTCACATTGGTACAAAACGGTCCTTATTGTAGCGTCCAGATTGCTGTACGTCGTACCAGGGTATGATGTGATATGCTCGATATGATACAACACTGCTGCTGCTGCTGTGCTATGCAGTTCGTACCGGTACCAGGTAGACAGCAGGAGCAGTGAAGCAGCACGGTGCGATTCTCGCGATCAGCAGTGAGCAGTACGTACCTACCTGCTGTTTGTTGTAGTCGGCATTTGCCTATGCACCATAGGCAACATTGGCACAGCGGCTTGCAGTTTTATATTGCAAGCATGTCGTGCATGTGCGTGTTTAATATTTTTTTATCTCATTGTTAGATTTTATATAATATGAATATACACTACAGCTGTGAATCTAGGTTTTCGTCGAAACTCATATTTGCGAGCTGTGTGTCATACTCCGATCGGGTGTGCTACGGGTTGTGTATGTCCTAATGAAGGATATAGGTCGGCGACTCCGCTTAGTACTAGTTAGCACCAGGGTCAACAATGTGATACGAAGACGACGAGCTTAATAAAGCTGTGCACGGGAACTATAAACTTGTTGAAGGAGGACAAAATCTGACTGCTATAGGACGCAAAACCATATATATGTAGTCTTACTACCGGGGAGAGGACGGGGGACGGGGGTGGAAGGGCGGGGGATGTTTTAGGTAGTGTTTAGATCGCATTAACTGTCCGTTTGGTATTGGACGTTATGAGTATTAGTCAACAGTGTTAATTTCTGACTTTTTTTTATGATAGGATCACCAGGGTTTACACGAGGTTGATTTTATGTACGGTAACTATACAAAATGTTTTTTACGAGGGCAACCTGGTGTTTTATGTGAGTGTTAGGGGTTTGGTCGGTGGATATGCACAGGAGGCATGCAAGCAACTTTCCAGGTTCTGGACGGGCCTGGTCATAGATCTCGTCCCTTCTCTCCCCCGGCACATGTCTTCACTTCTATCGCGCAGAGGGTTCAGCATTACCAACGTTCGTCGATTTTCATCCAATTTTGTATAATTCGTAGCTGATCTAGATCATAGGACAGAGGTCGATGGCATGTACTACCCGCTACCACTCTGGACTGAAATGCTTGGACCTTTTTTATTTACTCTTACTGCCTCAATGGTAATTACCTTTCTGTCCAAACATCACTGCTTGCTGCTGTGTTAAAGTATCAGGTACCAGTTCATGGCAGCAGCAGTGCAGCGCGATGCGATTCTCGCAGTCAGGAGTCTGCAGTGCGTACCTACCTGCTGTTTGTAGTTGTCGGCATTTGCCTATGCAACATAAGAAACGCGAAGACTACTGCCTGCATGATGTGTGTAACACGTGTGGCGTGTAGCTGATCTTGATTAGGACCCGTCAGCACAGAGTTCGATAACATGTACCAGGTACCACTCGTTTTGTTTTTATTTGTGTTCATCCCATCATTTATTTTCGCATTTTTTGTTTACTCCTTCTCCCTACTTAGTCGTAACACAGATCCGGGGTCACAAGTCAGGCTCTTGTCTTCCCTCCCCACTACAGTACGTGCCTTCCTTTTTATCGCGAGAATAATTCAGAATCTTTCTGACTTCAACGACCTGAGTCGAATTTTGCTTACACACGCTAGGCGCTGTTCTCTGTTGATCTGGTTCAAAATATAGAACCATATTGCAGGACTTGAATCCATGACCCGGGCCTTAATAGGTTTGAAGGGTAACTACTACACCACCGGGGCGACTGGCTACCGTGGATGGAAATGTTTGGACCATTCATTTTGAATCGAAGTACATCAACACTGCTTTCTGATGTGCACATTTTTATTTAAGTTTAATGCATCAATGGTGCTTTTTTTACGTCTAAACGACACCGCTTGCTGCTGCTGGGGTGCTGTTCTCTTCTGGTGTACAGTATAAGGCAGACCACAGCAGCAGTACACATTAGTACAACAACGCGGTGCGATCCTCGCAGTCAGCAGTCAGCAACGAGTAATACCATTCTGGTGTTGGTTGTTGCCGGCATTTGCCTATGCACCATGAGGCAACACCGACGCTTACTTATTGTGTGTCAAACGTGTGGCGTGCATGTTCGTGTGTGGATGGTCTGGCTCCAAAACAAAAAAAAATAGAAAATAGGGGCCTTTTGATGTTTTGGTCAAATGGCGACACGTACGACTTTGAATTTGAGGTTTGAGGACACAGGTTCAAATTACGCCGAAACGTCACATCTTTGTTTTGTCACGTTCTTCAAATTTTGTGCTATATCATAGTGCCGTTTGCCCGCTATAGTGCCAGTGAAAGCGAATAGCAAAAATCGTAGCAACCCGTAGTGTCAGTATGCGGAGTGGTGCCGGCTGGCGCTTTAGGGCCTGTGTTTACTTGCCACTACATACCGGCATTATAGAAATACCACTTCTGCTGTACCAGGTATATGTTGGATGCTATCATTTCGTTATTGCGCCACTCCCCGAACCATTTCTCGGTAGGGAAACTTGTCTTACGTACGTACGTAAAAACATTTATTGCTATCATACAGATCTCTCGTAGAGTGCTGCTATCCATGCCCACCGAATAACCATTTTGGGCGCTTGCCGCGCGCGACACACTGCACGGATCGCGCTCAAACCTCGACGACAGTGACCGGACGACCTTCTTGTGTCAATTCGCTTAGGATTTTCGCGAAACATGCGCGTACGAATAAATACGAGCAAACCAACAAAGTCACAAGTATAGGCACTCATCTGACGTGTACATATGTGTACGTATCAGACACGCCATCATAAGGAAACGTTGGTGGCCTGTATCTGTCAGATCTCAAGATCACGGCCACCGGCGCAGGCTTTTACGAGGTTGGCGTTTGCAAAGCCGCAAACGCTCCCGAGGACAGGAGATCAGACAGCACCCACGAGCAAGAACAATGCTTTAGACCGTCTCCTGTTGTACGGCGATGCCCCATGTCACCGACATTGGAGACAAGGCGCCTTAGATTGGAGAGAAATCGCCGCAGGTTCCGGCCTCGAGGCCTTCCACGAGCACGTGTGGCGTCGCTCGAATGGACCCGTGTCGCCGGTCAGCGCAGCCGAAGCGGGGTCGCGTTCTGTCAAAGATACCGCTCTTGAAGGCTGTCGGCGGCGAAGGATATATGGGCAAACCGGCTAGTGTAACCTTCGCCTGGGAACCATCATATGTAGATCGACGTATATATTTTCTGAGGTTTTCTAGGTTTAAAACGTTCAGCCGCATGATTGAACGTACGTACCTAGATGGATAAATTGATCTATTCGTCGATATAGAGCTAACTGAAGAATAGCAAATATACGTAAAGAGCCATTTACGAGGCGGGAAAACAAAGTCAAACTTTTTTATGCACATCCCTTTTCAAAGAACAGGAAAACGAGGGTAGGTGTAAGGACAGCTGCAGGGTATGACATAATAAGCGATTTTGGTAGTTGAGAATGGCCTTTCCGAAGAGAACGGACAACGTCTTTCGGTTTGAATGAGATATATTTTTCGAAGAGTCAAGTTTTGTATTTTAAAATACACCTGTTGGCAACACGTATCGATCGCACAATAAGATCGGGATTGGCAGTCTCGAGAATTAGATGATACAAGAGATCGGCATTTATGCGACAGGCGCCTCCCGCCGAAACTCAAGATATATTACACAACCTGTTTATCGACACTGCCAATGCCGATTTCATTATTGTTTTGTACCATCGATAGCTGTTGTCAATAACTGTATTGCCTGTGTATAATATAAAGTTTGACTCTTAGGAACATGTTTCTTTTCGAAACAAAAAAAAGTGCGGTTTTCGCTCTCATCGGAAAAACAATTCTCTATAAATACAACCAGTTGTTAGAACGACGTTTTCCAACACGTAATAGTGAGGTCTGCAATCTAACTGTGACCACCCCAGGAGCAGTAAAATAATGTGATACGCGTTGAAGAAGACAAACGCCGCATTTGTTTGTTGGCGGCCGGCGAAAACATTATGGCAGCCTTCGTTGTCGGGGTACTGTGCGATAGGAGATAGATGTTTATGCGCAACTGACGGGGGTAATACTCGTAGACGGCCTTGACAGCTGAATTGGTATAGATGGCTTGCCCAGATTTGAATGTACTCCCAGTAACAGCTACAAAATCATTAAAAAACAAAGACAGTTGACTATAATCTCAACCTACCTCTTCGGTAGAAGACGACCCACGTGCGCACATCGCCAACGATGATGGTTTCAGTCGTTTGCCATTATAAAATCCAAAACGTCAGATGCCATAGTGTATGTAATCATGACTGCTGTAGTGCAGCTTCTGTGAAAGGTGTTAGCGTTATCTTGCCTACAGTGTAATACGTTGTATATATTGCTCGGGATTTGTTTTGTCAGTATTGGACGGTCATACGATAGATGGTTCATACTGTTAACCCCAGAAATATGCTGCCGTGTGTGCTTGAAGTGGTATTGACGGTGCAGCTGTCATGCTCTACGAAGAACGCCACGGTGAACGCGTGTGCTTGGCATTGTGCTTGTCAACACCCATTCATTGTATATTACCAGTCCGTATGAATGCCCTTTGTTACGTTGATGAATTCCGGTATACCATACTTCGTTATTTCAGATACGTATAAATATACGAAATTGCCATTGCATACTATCCCGGTTGCAAGATTTGCATCGCGTTTCAGTCGTCACCAACATATTCAACGGACATTGCGTTGTCTACCCCTGTACCAAAAGCGTATGTTTGGCGGGTCCTATTTACCTCGACACGGCACGGACGGACGAACCTACGTAAACGGCATCCTCTGACGGCATGCGCGATATTTCATGGCCCGTACATGACGACTATTACAATTTACAATCAACACGGGTTCTGCGGCTGACGCCGCCAGCTCACTATAGCGAACCCAAGTCTTCGATAGCGATAGTGGCCAATAGTATAGGCTTCCTGCGATGAGGATTGTTTCTGTGCAAGTTGGTTCTTGGCAGAAAATCATTGGGTTGGAAATAACTTGGAAAATGCATACCAGTAAGTCTTTTGATATTTTATCCATACTATACCCCATAAAAAGATTAGCCAAGAAACCGCATACAACAGGTTCACATGCGAACACCGAGATATCGCGGGACACAGCGCCTGCCAGAGGACTCCGCGGACACACCAGACACCCACTGCCACACACAGGTACTCTCCCGACGTGACCCTGTGTTCATAGACGATGATCCACGGGCTCGGCGACAGCTGGCGAGCCGATTGCTGATGACAAGGTTGAAACACTACGAGCAGAAAAGCACGTAGCCATATTATACTCTGTATTAGAGACGCTCCGAGCTGTGAGCGTCAAAAGGGCAGCCAAAAAAGAGGACCCTTCTCTCTCGTCACACCGAGCGATATACTGTGCGAATGATCCAGCCAAGCCTGCGGCAGGGCTCCACGGACACAACAGGTAGCCTCAACTACATCCAAGCGCTCTTCCGGGCAGACCTCGAGCTTGTGAGACGCCGGCTTTGAGGTTACAAGCCGTGTGCTGTGTTGCTCTTACTTCCGCCAAAAATGTTTAGTGTTAGTGTTTTTGCTCGCTGTGATCTCTGTCTGGCTGCTGAGCTGTTTGAAAACACCACAACGACCAGAAAAAACCCCGACACAGACCACAGCGACCAAAACACATAACAATGAACATATTCCACGGGAGAAAGAGCAACACAGTTCACAGTTTTTAACCCCAAACCCGGGGTCTCACAAATTCGAGGTCTGGCCGGGGTAGCGCTTGGATATAGTTGAAGCAACCTGTTGTGTCCGTAGAGTCCTGCCGTAGACTTGGCTGGATCACTCGCAGAGTACATCGCTCGGTGTGACGAGACAAAGGGATCCTCATTTTCTGCTGCTGTTTTGAAGCCCACAGCTCGGATTGTCTCTATTACAGAGTATAATTCGGGTAAGTGCTTTTCTGCTTGTTGTTTTCCATACTTGTCTTCAGCAATCGGCTCGCCAGCTGTTGCCGAGCCCGCAGATCCCCGTGTAGAAACCCATGGTCTCGTCGGGGACGTGCTTGTGTGTAGCAGTGGGCGTCTAGCGTGTCCGCAGACTTCCAAGTATTTAAAGAAAAAAACGTTTTCCACCCAGAGCCATTATCGACCCAAAAAGTCCTTCTTGCAGGAATCCTATTGATTAGGGAATAGAGCCGGCCCCTCCGCGCCAATGGCCGAGGGGCCATATTATGGAAATATGAGATCAACGGGTTATCATGCTGTACATGCCATACGACGTACAAGGTGCCCGTTCGGGATGGGGTTGATTTGATATTCCTGGGACGTCGCAAGTCCAAAAGGGTCACCACAGGCGTTCCAATCATATGCACCTGATATGATTTGAGCTACTTGGTACTGCTCTACTCCTGCTGTGTGCTTCACATACCTGGTATGAGGTCCGACGATATGAAATTGATGATTGCTTTGGACGTGAAAGTTTTGTACTGGTTCGATCTGCTGCTATGCACCGACCACACACACATACATCGTGACTACTAGCACAAAGGCAAGAGTTTGAAGCACGGCCGCCGTTGTACGGCTGCTGCTCTACTGCTGCTGCATATGCTACTGATTTTGTCTCTGCGAGGCTGAGCGGCTGATTTTGAAGAATCCTCCACCATTCTTTTTGATCGTTTTGTTTGTGTACCTATAATGTGACAGCACACACTCCACTCACACATATAGAGGTGAACATCCAAACACATACTTACAGAGGCATCGTCCGTGGTTGTCACAAAGGAGACGGCTCTCAGCGCGTCTACGTTTGTACCGTGGATGCCACAATAACAGAACCGGGCGGGCCACGTGTGATGCAGCAGTCGGGCAGCATAGCCACAAAGAAAAGAAACATATTGATGTCTATGGGCCTTTTCTGCTGATGTATGCTTCGTATACCTGGTATGAGGCCCGACGATGTGTGTTGGGGCATCAACACCCAACAGCAGACAGCAACGGCAGAAGGAAGCGGAAGGCAGCACAGCCAGCAGCAGCCAGTAGCAGCTACCAGAAGCAGCAGGTCGGTTCGTGTCTTATATAATACCAGGGGTTGAAAACCCTGTGCGGTTTTGGTTCTTTTTTTACGTACGTCCAAGTTCGCCACCGCTGCACAGGAAGCACCGACCGACCGTCTACGCCATTGTCTTTTGTTCGTCCGCACAAGGCCCATGGCAGATGACAAGGACGAATCCAAGCGTATGCAGTTAACGCTGTTGCTCGCGAGGCCCTAGGTCGCTGTCCAGTCTTGTCCGTAGAACCTCAGTAAATTCAAGTCGTGATGTGCATGTTTTGCCCTATCTAACCAGCGTCACAACACCCCTCGATGATGTATTGGTGTGTGATCCACGCGATACTCCTATACTGCGCGACAAAGTCTATGCCGCGAAAAGCACACACGACTCGACACACTACTCATATGTTGCCAAAATATCGACGAAGCAAGCGTCGCCTAAAGAACCGGGGGAATCTTCTCCTGAATTTCCCGCGAAGCCAATGCCACGTAAAACCCACCTCAACGTTCGAATACCACTAGATATGGAAACAGACCGTGGTACAACGCGCCGCAGGGCCAACAGCGCCTAAAGCTTAGAATACTCGACACACATATTGCCAGCACACAAACGAAGCAGGTGTCGCTTAAAGAACCAGGTAATCCGTTACGTCCTGAATTTCTCGCTAAGCCAAGGCTACGTAAAGCGCAAAACAACATTTCAACATCACTCGGCAATAAACCCGACTATGGCACAAACTACTGAGGAATGTTATATTGTCATACTGCCGCCAAGTCGCTACAATAGTACGGTGTCACCCGGCCACGAAGGGCACAGCGGTGGATCATTCATACAAATAAACAGCTTAGATGGATACATCAGAGATCGCCTCAAGCGGAGAATGAAAGCGATGTCGAAACAGGGGCCGGACAGAACGTCGGGAAAATACTCACAACGTTCCCCGGTTAAATCAGGATCGCGTATCGTATTTTTTACGTATTTTGAGTAGTGTATTCCCCCTGCCACCATCTAGATGACATATTTGGCAACACAAGTTCCCAACGTGGTTCGTCTTGGCTATCAGAGCATGTTGCTTTCTACGAAGCTGGACACAACGTGATTGATGACAAGGCGGTTACCAGAGCGAAACCAACCGCCCATCGGTTCCACCTGCAACGGTTTATCAGAATTTGCCGAAGCCAACGCTATCGGTTACCTTTCCGAGTGGTATAGAGTGTTGCGATCACGTTCGTTCAGCGTGGGGCATCATCGAAGAAACTTTGTTGTATTGTACCGATGGTTGAAAGGTTGGCATGTCGCCTGTCAATTTATTCGCCGATTATGGTTTCAATGCAGAACGTCACAACACATATCCTTGATGTTTCCGTTGTTGTCCGTCTTCCGCTTATTTGTGCGTGAGGGAGGTGGTGTAAAACGCCAGACGAACGTCCCAGGAATATAAAACGCAGTAAGAAAAAGACACAAAGCTTCGTAGATAGGTCTGGTGAGGAGCTGTCGACACACAGCGTGATAAATTACACGGAGCAGGCCAGCTAAAGTGTTCTCCTTAGCACAATCTGCGCAGCTTATCATTTGGATATCGTCGCTCGAGTTGTATCGTATATATGCCGGTGACTGAACCTTGGTTTCGGTGCTGTGTCCTGGATTCTTAGTATAACTAAGGATTATGGCCGGCCCCTCCGTCCCAAAGGCGAAAGGGTATTTTATGGATATTCGACACCAACGGGTTACCATGCAGTACATGCAATATATTATACGTAGTTGGCGATAGTCCGATCATAGCTGAATGGGGGGATTATGGTGTGAGTGACTGAGGGAAATGTTTTAATCGGTGATTGATCCGTGAGTGTTGTGGGCCGCTGGAGGATAGATGTAGTCCACGAGATATAAAGTAGGGTCGATGTCGATAGGAACTCGCGCGACACTTGCAACTATGGTCAACATGTCTGGGTTAGTGGCAGTTGTTCAGACGATATACAGAACTCAGCAGCAACCAACAGCAGCCAGCAGCGGGTGCCAGCAGCATAAGCCAGCAGCAGGAGCAGTCAGCAGCGTAAGCCAGCAGGAAGAGCCAGTAGCAGCAGCTAGCAGAATCCATTATTAGTAGTAGCTAGCTCCTGCAAGCACCAGCAGCTATAACAAGATAACAGACAGCAGCAGCAGCAGCAGCAGCAGCAGCAGCAGCAGCTAGCATCAGCCAGCAGCAGCTAGCAACAGTAAGCAGCGCAGTGGATGATGGACGGTCGTTGTACAAACCTCCGCAGCAGTCAACAGCCGCCAGCAGCAGCAGCAGCCAGAAGCATTAGCCAGCAGCAGGAGCATCCAGCAGCGTAAGCCAACAGCAGGACCAAGTAGCAGCAGCTAGCTGTCCAGCATTAGTAATAGCTAGCACCCGCAAGCACTAGCCGCTATAGCAAGATAACAGCCAGCAGCAGCAACTAGCAGCAGTAAGCAGCAGCCAGTGGATGGTGGACGGTCGTTGTACACACCTCAGCAGCAGATAACAGCAGCCAGCAGGAGCAGCCAGAAGCATCAGCCAACAGCAGGAGCAACCAGAAGCATAAGGCAGCAGCACGAGCAGCGAGCAGCGTATGCCAGCAGCAGGAGACAGTAGCAGTAGCTAGCAACAGTCAGCAGCAGCAGCTAGCCGTATCCCGCACCAGAAGCTAGCAGCAGCGTATCGGTGCGTGTCTGCGGCCGGCTGTTGTGCACTGGGGGTTACGAAAGCCCAGTTATATTTGGTAAAGCGCCATACAATATTTAGGGGAAACCATTGGATGCACCACAACGGAAAGGTTCAGGAAGCCAAGATCGACGGTCCTTAACACGGCCCATCATTCGTCCGCACAAGGGCCATGGCGGATGACGACGACAAATGCAAGCGTGTGCCGTTGTCTCTTTTACTTGCGATGCCGCAGATCGCTGTCTAGCCAGGTACGTAAGGCCACACGAATTCTAATGTAAAGCTATGCAAAAAAGGGGGGTCATTTTTGTTTCTCAGCTCTTATCTATCACCGGTATCTATTACTGATAGTTCGCGTGATGCCCACTTTTCAACTTACAAATAGAGTCAAAATTTGATGCCCAACTAATTAATACCAGTAGCAAATTAGAGTTCACATTTTGATACTCAAAAAAATATATTTTATTACGGCGGAACATAGTAGTTAGGACCAAACATGGTTAGTAAAAACAGTGAAATATATAGGTCTTTATGTAAATTGTGGGTCCTGATTACTATGGTCCTTCGTAAATAGTGTATTTTTGTTTATTCTCCCACACATTCGGAAAGCCCCTGTTCTCCTCACGTCTGTCTGCGTGTCCGACACTGTGTTTCGCATCGTAAGTTGGCACAACAATACAAAACTCGGAGTAGCACAGTCCCCAAGGTGTCTCTTCCGCCAGGAAACGTCTCGCTACACAGGCCTATATTCATACCAACAGTCGTCGGAGTTTTTGCGTATCTTTATCCGAGCCCGCTTCGTTTTATGAAAGAATAAAATTAAAACAAAAACGATATCTCACATATTCGAACAGCACCTGTTGTCCACACGTGTGTCTGCTTGTCCAACATCACGTTTAACGTCGCAAGTTGGCACAACATAACGCTCGGAGCAGCACAATTCCTAAGGTGCCTCTTTCGCCAGAAAACGTCTCGTAAGTTAGGCATGTATCAGTACGAACAATCGTCGGGGTTCCTGCGTATCTGGGTTGCTGCGTATCTTTGTCGAGTTTGATGCTCACGTTGTCTTTTTGTGCCAAACAATTTTTGTTTCTCACACTCGAAAAGCACCTGCACTATGTACTGTGCTCCTCACATCTGTCTGCGAGTCCGACAAAATGCTTCACGTCGCAAGTTGGCACAGTAAAGGCGTGCATCAGCACAAAATCTCAAGACGTCTCTTTCGCCAGGAAAATTCTCGCAACACAAGCCTGTGCTTTATGCGAACAATCGTCGGGGTTGCTGCGTATCTCTGTCCAAGTTTGGTGCCCACCTTGTTGTTTTTTTGTGTATTTTTTTTCCCATCCAAACATTCGAAAAGCACCCGTTCTCCTCACGTCTGTCTGCGTGTTCGACACAATACTTCGAAGTATTGTTTCACGTCGCAAGTTGGCAGAATACAACGCTCGGAACAGCATAGATCTTGAGACGTCTCTTTCGACAGGAAACGTCTCGCAACACAGGCCTGTGTTGACACGAACAATCGTCGGGGTTGCTGCGTATCTTTGCCCGAGCACATTTCGGCCTTATATTCCGCCTTTTTTCCTCCAGTATGACGTATCCTATCAAGGGTTTTTCCATCGCCTATCTGCCTACAGTACTACTGCTGTTTGTGTACCATAGCCCCCCCTCGCTGATTATAAGCTTCGTGAGCTGCCTATTACGCTGCCTCCATAAGTGTTGTTCGTGTGCATGCAGCTCAGAGTTGGTCCACTGCTGCTGCTGTTGTATCATACCAGGTACCTGGTATGACACAAGGCATACATGAGCGCAGTACGAGTATGATTGTCGGGATTTCTTCGTATCTTGTGTGTTTTTTTTCTGTTTTTTTCCGCGGTATCGGATAATCCTGGATGTGTCCATCGGCTATGGGGGACGCTACTGCTGTTCCTGCATTGTATGATAGCTTCTCTAGCCCGATATGAGGTTCGTCGGCTGTCTGCCGCGCTGTTTTTATTCGTTGTTGTGCGTGTGCGTTCAACTCAGAGTCTATCACGCTGCTTGCTGCTGTTTTGTCATGTGATACCATACATGGGCGTAGTACGAATACG
>JAYJMJ010182200.1:0-16499 GCA_036873875.1 Laminaria ephemera
TAATAATAATAATAATAATAATAATAATAATAATAATAATAATAATAATAATAATAACAACAACAATAATAATAATAGTAGTAGTAATAATAATAATAGTAGTAATAATAATAATAGTAAAAAACAATAACAATAAGAACAACAATAAAAAGAAGACTAACAATAATAATAATAATAATAATAATAATAATAATAGTAATGAGTAAAACCGGGGGAGGGAGAGGGGGTGTGCTCATTTCATGCATAGCCGTAATCGTAAAGGGGGGAGGGGAGGGGAGAACTTTATTTCTGAAAACGGAAGAACAACAGCCACTGCGACATCTAACCCATACGAAATAAAGGCCGAAAAATGTGCCACGACGTGCCATGGGGCAAAATGGTTGGAAATGTCTAATAATAATGTGTATCGCTGCAGCGAAGGGGGGTGGGGGGTGGGGCGAACACGCATCGTCGAAAAAGGCAGAATACAGAATACCATACTAAACTGTAGCCCTGTGCCTCAGTATATGGTCGGCCACGTTAATTACTCGGATCACGCCCGGCGATGAGCGGGGGGGGATCAGATCAGATCAGATCAGATCAGATCAGATCAGATCAGATCAGACCAGACCAGATCAGATCAGAAGTGCACTCACGTTGTTTGGGGACACACTACTCAAAATTGGTCGGGGATCTGTTGTGAAACCATGAAAAAAATGTGTGAAACCACAACAACATGATGATCAGATCAGACCAGATCAGATCAGATCAGATCAAATCAGATCAGATCAGATCAGATCAGCTCAGATCAAGATCAGATTAGATCAGACGAAAAGTGCGCTTACGTGTTTGGGGACAAGCTACTTGGAATTAGTGAGGGATATTTTGTGAAACCATGAAAAAAATGTGTGAAACCACAACATGATCAGATCAGATCAGATCAGATCAGATCAGACCAGATCATATCAAATCAGATCAGACGGGAAGTGCGCTCACGTTTCAGAAACGATCAGATCAGATCAGATCAGATCAGATCAGATCAGATCAGACCAGACCAGACCAGACCAGATCAGATCAAATAAGATGAGATGGGAAATACACTCACGTGTTTGGGGACACACTACTTAGAATTGGTGGGGGATCTTTTGTGAAACCATGAAAAACATGTGTGAAACCACAACATGATCAGATCAGATCAAATCAGATCAGATCAGATCAGATCAGATCAGACCAGACCAGACCAGATCAGATCAAATCAGATCAGATGGGAAATGCACTCACGTGTTTGGAGACAAACTACCTTTGGTGGGGGATCTTTCGTAAAACCATGAAAAAAATGTGCGAAACCGTAAGAACATGATGATCAGACCAGATCAGATCAGATCAGATCAGATCAGATCAGATCAAGATCAGATCAGATGAGACGAGCAGTGCGCTTACGTGTTTGGGGACAAGTTACTTGGGATTACTGGGGGATCTTTTGTGAAACAATGAAAAAAATGTGCGAAACCACAACATGATCAGATCAGATCAGATCAGATCAGATCAGATCAGATTATATCAGATCAGATTAGATCAGATCAGATCAGATCAGATCAGATCAGACCAGATCAGATCAGACCAGACCAAACCAGATCAGATCAAATCAGATCAGATGGGAAGTGCACTTACGTGTTTGGGGACACACTACTTGGAATTGGTGGGGGATCTTCCGTGAAACCATGATAAAATGTGGGAAACCACAACAGGATCAGATCAGATCAGATCGGATCGGATCAGATCAGATCAGATCAGATCAGGTGATATCAAAACAGATCAGGTCTGATCAAAACAGATCAGAACAGATCAGATCGAACCAGATCAGACGGGAAGTGCGCTGACGTTACTTGGAATTTGTGGGGGGTCGTTTGTGAAACCACGAAAAAAACGTGTGAAACCACAACATGATCAGATCAGATCAGATCAGATCAGATCATACCAGATCAGATGGGAAGTGTACTCACGTGTTTGGGGACGTTACTTGGAATTGGTGGGGGATCTTTTGTGAAACCACGAAACAAATGTGAGAAATCACAACAACATGATCAGATAAGATTAGATCAGATCAGATCAGATCAAATCAGATCAGATCAGATCAGGCGGGAAGTGCGCTCGCGTGTTTGGGAACAAACTGTTTGGAATTAGCGGGAGATCTTTTGTGAAACCATTGGAAAAATGGCGGAAACCGCAACAACATGATCAGAATAGATCAGATCCGATCAGATCAGATAAAAAATCAGATAATCAGATCAGATCAGATCAGATCAGATCAGATCAGATCAGATCAGATCAGATCAGATCAGATCTGATTAGCTCAGATCAGATCAGATCCTATGGGAAGTGCACTCACTTGATTGGGGACAAACAACTTGGAATTAGTGGGAGATCTTTTGTGAAACCATGAAAAAAATGTGTGAAACCCCAACATGATCAAATCAGAATCAGATCAGATCAGATCAGATCAGATCCTATGGGAAGTGCACTCACGTGTTTGGGGACAAACTACTTGGAAATTGCCACCAAAAAAAAAAGGTGTGAAACCATAACAAAACAACAGCGAGCGCTATGATATATACACAGATTGGAATAGCAAAACGCTGCCAGTTTGTTGTCTCTCAACGTACAAGTCCACCCACGACGAAACGAGTACTTGTGGTGTGTGTTTTGATATTGAGAGGTGGTGTCGGCGTCCCCGATGGTCTAGTGGGTTAACCGCGTAACCACTAAGGTCAATGTCGCGGGTTCGAGCCCCCCCGAGTGCATATTCGTACTCGTAGGGACTTTTTCTTGTGCTAAAAATTGACTTGCGGAAAGCTCGAGAGCGTGAGTCAGCAAAACTTCGATGAAAATCGACGAGCGTTGGGAATGCCGAACCCTCTGCGAGATAAAAATGAAGGCACGTACCGGGGGACAAGTGTGACCACGGCTTGTCTAGAAGCTGGAAAGTAAAAGTGAGATGAACAAAAAAACAAAAAAAAACAAAAAACAGTATCGTCGGAAAGTCATTGTTTTTTTGCAGAATTGTTTCTTTGAATGCCCAGGCTACGGGAATGTCGATCAAGAAATCAATGCAATGAGAGGTCAAAGGACAAGGAAGAATGTTTCACATATATACACATCATATTGGACAGATCAGATCCCCTCTCTCATGAGCTAGATCTTTTGGAGGGCAGATACATCCCTGTTTTCTACGATCTAGATCATGTTCGCCGGTTGGGACCTGCATGACACGGCACTTAGGCACATGTTTGCCGGGTGGGATCTGTGTCGTACGGCTCTTGCACAACAGCTCATAAGGGCAAATAAAGGATGTAGATTATCTAGATCGTGATCTGTCCGAAATAGTAAATGTTTGGCAGGGATAGACTACGTACGTACCGGTACCGAGGTACCAATCTGGGCTTAAATGTAATAACCGCTTGGTTATCATATTATGGCCCAAACGGTCCCTATATTTACGGACATACCAGGTAGCGGTTTATACGTATGTATGTACCAGGTAAACAATGGGGGTATCGACGTAGTGCCGGCTGAGTAGTGCCTGTGGCCGGTATAGTGCCGATAAAATCACTTGGCACGACCGGAACCTGCTTATACTAGTCCCAGTATCGGTCCTATACCCAATAGTGCCGGTGTTCAGATACCTTCCTGTCTTAAAACATTCCCAGAAAGTAGAAGAAGAAAACTAAGGGAAACTCACAAAAACAGGAACCTATTATACGTATGCACGAACTTTCCCTCCCTTCTGCACCGACATTGTTGACTGGCACATACCGGCACTATATAGAGAGACCACCACTGTACCCGTCTTTCTCCTCTCACAGGGGCTGCCTTATACTGGTATGTAGTACTATTAATACCTTAGCCGTTTTGGGAGCCAGAGATGGGAGCCAGAGATGGCCACCAAAAGAATCCGATTTTTGTCTCATTAATCTGCATTTTAGTGTGTGAGGGAGCGCGCAAGTATAATACAGAGGCGGCATCGTGCTTCGCCCGCGTCGTACAAGTAGATATCCTTGCATTGCTGCACAGATCAGACAGATCATATCCAGATCATCTAGATCCTAATTAGCCGGTGTGAGATGTTGTGCAAGAAGAGCCGTCAATAGTATCATACAGATTCCACCGGGAAAACATGTGCGCAAGAGCCTTGTCATACAGATTCCACACGGCAAACCGGTATCTAGATCGTGCAGATCATACACATCAGGGGTCCGTCTGTACCCAAAGATCCAGATCACGAAATGGGGATCTGTCTGCCCGAAAAGATCTAGATCATGAAAAAGGAGGATTTTGTCTGCCCCGAAAGCTCTAGATCTTGGAATCGGGATCTGCCTGCCCCCAAATATGTAGATCATGAAATTGGGATTTTGTTTGCAACGAAAGATCTATTCAATGGAATGGGGATCTGCCTTCCCCCAAATATCTAGATCGTGAAATTGGGATTGTCTGCCCCGAACGATCTAGATCATGAAATTGTGATCTGTCTGCTCGAAGATCTAGATAATGAAATGAGGACTTTGTCTGCCCCGAAAGATCTAGATAACGAAAGGAGTATCTGTCTGCCCCGACAGGTCTAAAACCTGAAATGGGACTCTGTCTACCCGAAAGATCCAGATAACGAAGTACGGATCTGCCTGCCCCAAAGTATCTACCTGGTAGATCATAAACGTGGGATCTACCTGCCGCGAAATATCTAGATCATGAAATGGGGATATGTCTGCCCCAAAAGATCTAAATCATGAAATGGGGATCTGCCTACCGCGAAAGATCTAGATCACGAAATTGATATCTGCCTACCCCGAAAGATCTAGATCACGAGATGGGGACACGTCTGCCCCGAAAGATCTAGATCATGAAATGGGGATTTTGTCTGCCCCGAAAGATATGTATCATGGCAAGGAGACCTGCCTGCCCCGAAATATCCAAATCATAAAACAGGGATCTGTTTGCCCCGAAACATCAAGATCATGAAATTGGTATTGGTTCTGCCCCGAAAGATCTAGATCATGAAATGGGGAATTTGTCTGCCCCGAAATATCTAGATCATGAAATGGGGAGATGTCTGCCCGAACGATCTAGATCATGAAATTGGGATTGTGTCTGCCCCGAAATACCTAGATATTGAAATGGGGATCTATCTTCCGCGACAGATCTAGATCACGATACGGGGATCTGTCTGCCCCGAAATATCTAGGTAATGAAATTGGGATTTTGTCTCCCCCGAAATATCTAGATTATGGAATGGAAATCTGCCTGCCCCCAAATATCTTCGTAGCTCATGAAATCGAGATTTTGTCTGCCACGAAAGATCTAGATCATGAAATCGAGATTTTGTCTGCCACGAAAGATCTAGATCGTGAAATGGAGATCTGTCTTCCATGAATGATCTAGATAAAGAAATGAGGATATGCCTGCCGCGAAAGATCTAGATCACGAAATTGAGATCTGCCTGCCCCAAAAGATCTAGGTCACAAAATGGCTAGGACATCAAATGGGGACTTTGCCTGCCCCCAAATATCTAGATCACGAAATGAGGATCTGTCTGCCCCGAAAGATCAAAATCATGAAATGGGGATCTGCCTGCCGTGAAAGATCTAGATCTCGAAATTGAGATCTGCCTGCCCCAAAAGGTCTAGATCACGTAATGGCTAGGACATCAAATGGGGAATTTGTCTGCCCCCAAATATCTAGATCATGAAATGGGGATCTGCCTGCCCCGAAAGGTCTAAATCATGAAATGGGGATCTGTCTGCCCGAACGATCTAGATCATGAAATTGGGATTGTCTCTGCCCCGAAATTCCTAGATATTGAAATGGGGATCTGTCTCCGCGACAGATCTAGATGACGATATGGGGATCTGTCTGCCCAGAAATATCTAGATAATAAAAATTGGGAATCTGCCTGCCCCCAAATATCTAGATCATGGAGTGGGAATCTGCCTGCCCCCAAATATCTAGATCATGGAACGGAAATCTGCCTGCAACCCCAACTATCTAGATCATGAAATCGAGATTTTGTCTGCCACGAAAGATCTAGATAAAGATATGGGGATCTGTCTTCCCCGAATTATCTAGATAAAGAAATGGGGGTCTGTCTGCCCGAAATATCTAGATCATGAAATGGGGATCTGGCTTTCCCGAAATATCTAGAGCATGAAATTGTGATCTGTCTGTCCGAAAAACCTAGATCGTGAAATGAGGATCTGTCTGCCCCGAAATATCCAGATAATGAAATGGGGATCTGCAGACCCCAGAAATATCTAGATCATGAAGTTGGGATCTGCCTGCCTCAAAGTATCTAGGTCATGAAATGGGGATCTGCCTACCCCAAAATATCTAGATCGCGAAGCTGAGATCTGCCTGCCCTAAAGTATCTAGACCATGAAATTGGGATCTGCCCGCCAAGAGATATCTAGATCATGGACTGGGGATATGTCTTCCCCGCAAGATCTAGATCATGAAATGGGCATCTGTCTGCCCCGAAATATCTAGATCATGAAATGGAGATAAGCCTGCCCGAAAAGATCAAAATTATGAAACGGGGATTAGCCTGCCGCGAAAGGTCTAGATCGCGAAATTGAAATCTGCCTGTCCCGAAAGATCTAGATCTCGAAATGGGGATATGTCCGCCCCGAAAAATCTAAATCATGAAATGAGGACTTTGTCTGCCCCGAAAGATCTATATCATGGCATGGGGATCTGCCTGCCCCGAAATATCTAGATCATGAAGTTGGGATTGTGTCCGCCCGGAAATATCTAGATATTGGGGATCTGTCTTCCCCGAAAGATCTAGATGATCACGAAATGGGGATCTCTCTGCCCCGAAATATCTAGATCACGAAATGGCTAGGACATCAAATGGGGAAATGGTCTGTCCCCAAATATCTAGATCATGAAATCGAGATTTTGTCTGCCACGAAAGATCTAGATCATGAAATGGGGATCTGTCTTCCATTAATAATCTAGATAAAGAAATGGGGATCCGCCTGCCGCGAAAGATCTAAATCACGAAATTGAGATCTGCCTGCCCCAAAAGATCTAGGTCACGAAATGGCTAGGACATCAAATGGGGATTTGCCTGCCCCCAAATATCTAGATCATGAAATGAGGATCTGTCTGCCCCGAAAGATCTAAATCATGAAATGGGGATCTGCCTGCCGCGAAAGATCTATATCACGAAATTGAGATCTGCCTGCCCCAATAGATCTAGATCACGAAATGGCTAGGACATCAAATGGGGAATTTGTCTGCCCCGAAGTATCTAGGTCATGAAATGGGGGTATGCCTGCCCCGAAAGGTCTAAATCATGATTTGGGGATCTGTCTGCCCGAACGATCTAGATCATGAAATTGGGATTGTGTCTGCCCCGATATATCTAGATATTGAAATGGGGATCTGTCTTCCGCGACAGATCTAGATGACGATATGGGGATCTGTCTGCCCCGAAATATCGAGATCATTAATTTGGGATTTTGTCTTATCCGAAATATCTAGATCATGGAATGGGGATCTGTCTTCCCCAAATGATCTAGATCATGAAATGAGGGACCGCCAGGCTTCTCTTTGAAGAGAAGAAAAAGCCGGAGGACTACGGCCAATGAATACAGCAAAAACAAAAAATGGAAAGAAGTGGGGAAGGGAAATTGGGAAACAGTAGGCAGAGAGTCGTAGGAGAGATGCTACTGCTTGACGGAAGGATATTCGATTTATATCGGAACGGCATCTACGCTAATTTTATGTCGGAACGGCATCTACGCTACATTGTCGGAGGGCAAAAATAAGAATAATAATCTAGATTTAGAATAGGGAATCTGTCTGTCCGAATGATCTAGATCATGAAATGGGGATCTGGCTTTCCCGAAATATCTAGAGCATGGAATTGTGATCTGTCTGCCCGAAAGATCTAGATCATGAAATGGGATTTTGTCTGCCACGAAATATCTAGATTATTAGATGGGGATCTGCTTACACCGAAACATCTAGATCACGAAGTTGGGATCTGCCTGCCCCAAAGTATCTAGATAATAAAATTTGATATGTCTGCCCCGAAAGATCTAACTCATGAAATGGGGATATGCCTGCCTCGAAAGATCTAGATCATGAAATGGGGAATTTATCTGCCCCGAAAGATCTAGATCATGGCATGGGAATATGCCCGCCCCGAGAGATCTAGATGATGAAATGGAGATAGGTCTGCCCCGAGATATCTACATACTGAAATGGGGATCTGTCTGCTCCGAAAGATCTATATTATGGAATTGGAATCTGCCTGCCCCGAAAGATCTAGATCGTGAAATGGGGATATGTCTACCCCGAAATATCTAGACAATGAAAGGTGGATATGGTTGCCCCGAAATATCTAACTCATGAAGTTGTGATCTGTCTTCTCGGAAAGATCTAGATCATCAAATGGGGACTTTGTCTGCTCCGAAAGATCTAAATAATGAAATGGGTATCTGCCTTCCCCGAAAGATCTAGATAATGAACTGGGGATTTTGTCTGCCCCGAAAGATCTAGATCGTAGAAAGAGGATCTGCCTGCCCGTGAATATCTAAATCATGAGATTGGGGTCTGTCTTCGCCGAATGATCTTGAAAAAGAAGTGGGGATCTGTCTGTCCGAAAGATCTGGATCATGAAATGGGGATATGTTTGCCCCGAAAGATCTAGATCATGAAGTTGTGATCTGTCCGCCCAAAATATTTAGATCATGAAATGGGGATCTGTCTACCGCGAAATATCTAGATCATGAAGTTGGGTTCTGCCTGCCGCGAAAGATCTACATCATGAAAGTGGGATCTGCCTGCCGCGAAATATCTCGATCATGAAATGGGGATATGTCTGCCCCGAAAGATCTACGACGAAATCGAGATCTGCCTGCCTCGAAAGATCTATATCATGTCATGGGGATCTGCCAGCCCCAAGATATCTAAATCGTGGCATGGGGACTTTGTCTACCCCGAAAGATCTATATCATGTCATGGGGACCTGGCTGCCCCAAAATATCTAAATCGTGGCATGGGGATTTGTCTGCCCCGATAGATCTAGATCCTGAAATGAGGATCTGTATGCTCCGAAAGATTTCGATAATGAAGTGGGGATTTGTTTTGCCCCGAAAGATCTAGATCATGAAAGGGGGATCTGGCTTTCCCGAAATATCTAGATCACGAAATGGGAGTATGTCTGCCCGAATGATCTAGATCATGAACTGGGATTTGTTCTGCCCCGAAAGATCTAGATATCGAAATGGGAATATGTCTGCCCCGAAAGATCTAGATAACGAAATAGGAACTTTGTCTGCCCCGAAAGATCTATATCATGGCATGGGGATCTGCCTGCCCCGAAATATCTAAATCGTGGCATGGGGATCTGTCCGACCCGAAAGATGTACATCATGAAATGAAGATCTGTCTGCTCCGAAAGATTTCGATAATGAAGTGGGGATTTTTTCTGGCCCGAAAGATCTAGATCATGCAATAATTGGGGATCTTGCTTTCCCGAAATATCTAGATCATGAAATTGTGATCTGTCTGCCCGAAAGATCTATATCATGATGGGGATCTGTCTGCCCCGATAGATCTACATCATGAAATGGGGATCTGCCTGCCGCGAAAGATCTAGATCACGAAATTGAGATCTGCCTCCCCCGAAAGGTCGAGATCACGAAATGGCTAGGACATCAAATTGGGATTTGTTCTGCCCCGAAAGATCTAGATCATGAAATGGGGATCTGCCTGTCTCGAAAGGTCTAAATCATGGAATGGGGCTCTGTCTGCCCGAAAGATCTATCTCTATGAACTTGGTATTTTGTCTGCCCCCAAATATCCAGATCATGAAATGGAGATCTGTCTGCCCCGAAATATCTAGGTCATGAAAGTGATATTTTGTCTGTCCAGAAAGATCTAGATCGTAGAATGAGGATCTGCCTGCCCCTAAATATCTACATCATGAAATGAGGATCTGCCTGCCCCTATATATCTATATCATGAGATGACGATCTGTCTTCCCCGATTGATCTAGATAAAGAAATGAGAATTTTGTCTACCTCGAAAGATCTACATCATGAAATGGGAACCTGCCTGCCCAGAAGATCTAGATCATGAAATTGGGATTTAACTGCCCCGAAAGATCTACATCATGAAATGGGGATCTGCCAGCCCCGAAATATCTAGATCATGAACTGGGGATCTGTCTTTCCCGAAAGATCTAGATAATGAAATGGTGATCTGTCTGCCCGAAAGATCTAGATAATGAAATTGGATTTGGTCTGCCCCCAAATATCTAGATAATGAAATTGGGATTTGGTCTACCCTGAAAGATCTACGTAGTGTGGGGTTATCTGTCGGCCCGAAATACCTAGATGATGAAATTGGGGTTGAATCTGCCCCGAAATATCTAGATAATGAAACGGGGATCTGTCCTCCCCGAAACATCTAGATCACGAAATGGGGATCGGTTTGCCCCGAAATATCTTATCATTAAATTGGGATTTGTCTGCCCCGAAATACCTAGATCACGGAATGGGAATCTGCCCGCCCCGAAAGATCTAGATAATGAAATCGAGATTTTGTCTACCACGAAGGATCTAGATCATGGAACTGGAATCTGCCTGCCCCGAAAAATCTTGATCGTGAAATGGGGATATTTCTACCCCGAAAGATCTAGATAATGAAAGTTGGATATGTCTGCCCCGAAAGATCTAACTCATGAAATGGGGATATGTCTGCCCCGAAAGATCTAGATCATGAAATTGAATTTTTGCTGCCCCGAAAGATCTGTATCATGGCATGGGGATCTGCCTGCCCCGAAAGAGCTAGATGATGAAATGGGGATATGTCTGCCCCGAAAGATCTACATAATGAAATGGGGATCTATCTGTCTGCCCCGAAAGATCTACACAATGAAATGGAGATCTATCTGTCTGCTGCGAAAGATCTAGATCATGAAATGGGGATCTGTCTGCCCCCCGGAAGATCTAGAGCATCTATCTATTAATAATGGGGATGGATCTGATCTGTCGGATGTGTGCGTTGTTGTCGATTACTATTAATAGTACGGGGGAACATACATACCGTAGCAATCACAACCAAATATGGTTACTAAAAATAAGGGAATATACTGGTATAGGCTTTGGTGTTGACTGTGGGTTCTGATTAATTACTAGATTATACCATGGTACCTGCGAATGGTCCCCGGTAATAAATGCATCAATCATCACATCATCAACCATCAGCCACCCAAGATATGGCCACGACGCGGTAAAATGTGTAAAACGACGGAACCCTCGTTTTCACAGCTGTAGTATATTTTTTTAATTTTAGGAACAACGTAAAACCGACGCGTTTCGTTTTCGGTCTTCAGTTTTTCCCTCTGCTGCAGTCCCACACGATAAGATCACAGTGTTTTTCTCGCGGGTGGCGAAGGTACAACGTACAGCTGTTATAGGACCACACGTATAGCAACCAGAACCAACCCACGATACACACAAAAACCTGTATATTCCCCTGATTCTACTAACCATACTTGGTCCTAATTACTATGTTCCCCTGTAAATAGCTTTTGTACGATGTTCTGCTTTTTTTCGTATCCAGTACGTTTGGCATATGGCACTGCTTGATTGATCTCTCCTTGCTTTACGTGGCACGGAGTGTAACATATCTATCTGTCTCGTATCTGCTTTTCGTATCCAGTAGGTTTGTAACATATCTGTCTCGTATCTTGTGACCACAGGGCTTGCGCCGTACCTACCTGGTACCTGGTATCTTTCTGTTACAGTGGGTACCCCGACTTAGGAGAGAGGCCTGATGCGGCTTGCACCAAAACGTAGAGCTACTTTTGGCATTGGTGTGGACAGTAGTAAGGTTAAGAGAGAACGCTACATACAGTATAGCTAAGAGAGGCGGTACTCTCGGCCCGAACCATACCTCTCTTAAATCGCTGTACCCACTGTATGTTACAGGATAGAATGAAGTGGAAGGATCACCACGTACACTGAGTGACTGGATGTTGTGCTCGATTTCATTGGGAATAAAGTAGAAAGGACACGGCAGTCTAACCGCTTTGGGACTTGAGAGGGGTACCGGGATGATATATTGAAATTTGGTAGGGAACGTGCTCGAACTGCAACCAATGTAAATAAGGAGCTCCGTGCGATACATGCGCAACATGGCGGTACTCGTATGATACCGCTGCACGCTCTTTCTACTGTTGTAGCAGGCGCTCGATAACATCGCAATCAATCGTCGCACGCGAAGAACACGCACACGTGCACACACAGGCTATCTATGATACCGGAGGGGGGAGAAGGGACGAGACCTACTTGTGACCATACGGCTCGTCCAGAAGAAGAAGCTGGAAAGTAAAAATAAGACGAAACGAAGAAGGAAAACGCACAGAATCATCATGGATCCACCCAACAAGCACTATTAATACTACTTCTCACCGTGGGGGTTGTGCAGATGATGGGTCTGAGGAAGGTCACCACGCCACCGAACTCCAGCTCTTTGGCGCCGAAGTTGCAGTCGGTCAACGTGTTCGAGAACATGTCCCAGTAAGTGCTGGCGCTGGTGGTGGTGGTGGTGGTGCCGGTGGTGCTGGTGGTGCTGCTGCTGCTGCTGGTGGTGCTGGTGGTGCTGCCGCCCTGCTGAGCGTCCCCTTGCACGCCCGCGATGAACAGGGCTGCTGCTGCTGTTGCTGCTCCTAACAGGAAATTCTTCATGGTTCTTGGATGAGGAGCGAAGAGAAGAGGATACTGCTGTACCAGGTAGCTGGTGATGGGTCTTGTTTCGTGTTGCCGATGGAGATGCCAGGCAGAGCGAACAGCAGGGGGGGGGTGGGGGTGGTGGTGGTGGTGGTGGTGGTGGTGGTACCTGTGCGCGAGCTCGGGTCGGGCCGGGACGGAGCGGGCAGGAAGTGTGTGAGGTGGGACAAGATCGAGCACACCATCTTGTAACATCAAAATCCTGGATCCTAACAGTGGCAGACATCAAAAATCAAAAGAAAAAACGGTTTCGTACTTAACCGTTGCGTCTGTATCTTTGTATCATACCAGGTACAGTATGGATATCTTGTACAAATCTGGTCGTAAATATAGATATCGTTGAGGCGTTAATATGTATTTCAAACGGTGCTTACATTAAGTCCAGAGTGGCATCTTCCGTCGTGACGACGTGCTTTAACCAATATGAACGGAATTATAGGCACCGTTGGGGTAATAGTACAAATAAAAACCGTTCCTTACATTTCCGCCCAATGCATTGTGTCTTACCGGCTAAATATTTCCGGTATTATACCTGGTACGATACTGCTGCCCTCCATAGTGCCGGTTGCCCGCTATAGTGCCTGAGAAATCGCTTGGCACACATGGGAACAACCAGTCAGTAGCTCGTAGCAGTATGAGGAGTAGTGCCGGTGGCCGCTATAGTGCCGGTATTTCCGTCTGGCACATACCGGCGCTATAGAGGGACCACTACTAATTATACTACTACTACTGTTAGTCTAATAATAGTGCCTGGTGGTGCTGTTAAGGAATTAGAGGGTATTATTAGTAGTCCGTTTGACCACTGGTAAAAGGTCAACCAATTGCCTGCCCAAACTAAGCTTTAGAACACTCCCCCCCCCTGGACCGGCGGGATAGCAGATCGGCCGGATACACGCGCGGACGTGTCAATATCCTAGGTTAACCAATTGCCTTCCTACAACACATACATGGCCATTATACCACCAACCGGGTGTGTGCCAGACCCTGAACACCCTATCTATCCAGTATGCCTTGTTTTGTCGTCCTATCCAGGCATTTTGAATCAATACAAGAGGTTCGAGGAACTCTGTAGCAGCAGGATAACATTTCATGTTGTCGTCAACTTGTTTGTGTGCGTTGATTGATTAAATGAATAAGGGAAACACATACAATACATCTTTTGGAGAAGAACCGTACCAGGTATCATATAACAATCAATCAATCAATAATAATAATGTGAATCTCGGTCGCCAGCGGTCGTAGAATCGGGTTCAGCCAGCTCGACAACAGGGAAGGGTCCTTATTTTTTGGCGCGGTGCAGGACGCGTGCTATGTATATGATAGAGGCACTACTAATAGATAGGCACTTTTTGGCAAAACTATTTTCTGAATGACGGGGGGCTCCTTAACCCAAAATCGTCGGAATAATGTCATGCTTGTTTTTTTCAGCAATAATATTAATGTTTTGCATACATACCTATTAATAGGCCATGGATTTATTTGTTCATCGGGTTGCACTTCAGTTTTTTACTCAAAATCAGGTTTTGGGTGAGGTCAAGAGCTCCTCATGTGAGGAGCTTCAGAAAAAAAATGGTGCAGCTCTATCGTCGAATGTGTCCGCGGTGCAAATTCGAAACTCGCATTCGCTCGTCGTAGTCATACGAAACCATTTGAATCAATCTTCTAACGCGGGCTCTCGCCATTTTTGGAACAGAAAGAAGGCTCTGGCTGGCGCGAAAGACCTTTTCCACTGTGGGACACATCAGCCAGGCGACAGGGGTGCCTAGACAGGGCTGGAGTACCCGGGACGAAAAAACAACAACTGCTCGGAAAAAGCTGTGACCGCATTCATGTCACAACTGCAGTGCAGCGCCTATTAACGGTATCAACTGTATGTAGTTCAGCGCCAATTAACGGTATCAACTGTACGTAGTGAAGCGCCAAATAACGGTATTGGGGTGCTGTTCCCCCGTGTAGCCTTTTTTCAGAGTTAGTTGGACGGTTGTACGAGCGAGTTGGCATACACCTACGAAATACAATCTACGTATGTATGGCGTTCTTTGAAGAAAGTTGCCTAAAAAAAATCCAGTACCAGGGTACAGAGTAGTAAAGTTGCGTAAAAAATCCCGTACAGTTCATAAGCATCCTCGTCGTATTAACAGCATCGATATTCCTTGAACCCTTGAGAACTACTACTGTACCCACGTTTTGGAGACAAGGTTTTTTTTGGAAGTACGAGTAATGCGGCATTTTGTTTTTGCAGCCGCCAAAAGGGGTTTACCAAACAAAGCAAGCCACTTTTCCAAACAGACAAAAAAAAAAGCAAGGCAAGAGGCGTGAGGCGATTTTGACTGTCTCCAGCCGGCGCGCGTTACACAAGTTTTCTTTTATTGGCGGCACTGTGTTGGTTTTTGGGCCCCCTTAATGTGCCTAGCTAGCAACGTCCATGTTTTCGCGTCTCGTTCATCGTTCTTTCGGGCCCCCATTTGGACCCAGCGCTTTGTAACATCGTATGCGCGCCATCTTCGTTCTTATTTCTTCGCCCAACTTACTCCGCCCCGACCACCAAGAAGCCAGCTGTGGCAGCAAAGCAACAAACGGGTTCCCCTGCAGACCCGCGAACAAAAATGTCGGCGCGTCTCGGCGCGGCGCGGTGCGGTGCAACATGAATATTGAGTTATGATACACACCCAAAACCCCCAAAGAAACCATGGGTAGCGAGCGGTCCGTTGCAAGTCTTGTACTTCGTATAATATGATATAACGAAAACAACGCGGTTTGACCGCCATACTACGGCCTGAACGCTATGATGCACAGGGCTGACGAGCTGTTACTATAAAATAGCTCGCTGTTACATCTCGCGAAAAAGAAAGGGATCCTTTATCAGTTAGTTGCGTCAGGAACTCGGCTACATCAGGCACCCCGCGAAAAGGACCCATCAGTTGCATCCGGCTGCCAGCTCTATCAGGATACCAGCTGCAACAGGATACCAGCTGCATCAGGATACCAGTTCCACCAGGCAGAGTGGGAAATATCGACGTTGGTATGCATCTCCCGCTGAGCTAGCCCCCCTGTTGTTACACTGGTATTACTAACAGCCCGTCGATAGCAATTAGAGCTGTCATTATCATCGTATAATAAAACAGACCAACGACAAAAAAAAAACAACTCAAAACAAAAGGCTCTCCCTGTTCGCGAACGCACGAAAAAAGATATGCCCGCCCCCGACAGATACTCAGCTATTGTCGTCGTAATAAAACAGACTAGGGACAAAAAAGAAAACTCGAAACACAAAGCCCTCCCTGCCCCGCGAACGCTCGCAAAAAAAAAAACTCTGCCCGCCCAACAGCCCACTCATGCATGCATGGCCAAGATGAAACTTTTTAAAAGATCGAACTTCAAAGTTTGAAAGTTCAGATCTTGAGACCCTCAAACTGCTGCATTGCCTTGAGCACGCTCTCCTTCTGCGCCTCGTACTCCCCCAGCTTCTTCGAGTTGCCCTCTCGTACGGTCTCCGGAACCCTGTCCGTGTAGCCGGGAGCGTCCATCTGGAAAAGGGGGGGGGGAGTTGTACGGGTGTGAAGAGGGATGCGGGGGGGGGGGGGGGTTCGTTTGGTCGCTGCTGCTGCTACTGACCGTTGCCATCATTGATGTTGGTTTTTTTTTTTTTTTTTTTGGGGGGGGGTCAATTACTTTATGGTGGGGAGGGGGGGGGGGGGGGGGGGGGGGGTTTGTGGCAGG
>JAYJMJ010182523.1:0-41322 GCA_036873875.1 Laminaria ephemera
CAGAGCTATAGATTTAGCAACCGTATACTTAGGAAACAAACGCGTCAACACCCTAATGGGGTGAAAAAAATTACCCGTCTGCTTTTACTGTTGATGAACGAGCGTAAACCTCATGATGAGTTTATCAATATTGGCGTGTCTTTCTTTAATGCTGATATTCAAGAAATCATAGTTGATTGCCCTGAAACCATCGGTGCTGATGCCACGCTAAATCCGATAAAGCCATCAAAACAAGTTCTTGAATGACACAGCGACAAAGCTCCCTGTGCACACGTAGTCAACCTACCGCTTTGTCGCAACAATCTGAATATAACGAGCCGTCTCTTTATAAGGAGACTTATTACCCAAGTGTTTTTCAAGCGTATGCAATTTCGCAACGGTAGCCGTGTCGTCATAGCGTGCAGACACGCTATGGTGATTGTAGAGGCAGAAAACGCCGTAGTCGGCGATCGTGTCGAATCCGTGTTGTTCTAGCCAGTCGGTTAAAAAACTCACCGTGAAGAAAGAGATGTCGGAATCGAATACACCTGATTTACCGTGTGGTTCTTCTAGCAATGCAGGTAGGTCACTCAGCTCGTAGTCGTCCAGTGCGGCGTCATAAGGCACAGCGTGTTTGTTTCGCGTCATCAGTGAGAGTGTTGCACCTGATGCTAGTGGCGCTAACATGGATACCAGCAGGTCTTCCCAGTCATCTGAATATTGAATGACATTGTGGCACAGCAGTAAATCGAAGCTGTCAGCTGGAAAGCGTTTTTTTATTTCCCTTATGTCGAAAGAATGAACATTGATACTGTTGCTTATACCGAGTTCATCGGCATTGGTTTGTAGGTCGTGCAGCATGGACAGAGATGTATCCACCAAGTCGACTGGATAACCCATTTTAGCCAATCTTAAACTGTCGATGCCATTGCCGCCGCCTGCATCGAGTGTGCGAAGCAATGCATCTTTGGGTAAATGATTAAACAAATTTTTCGCTGAGAGTTCGTAACGTATTTGTCCTTTGAGCGTTTGTTGTTCCTGTTTCCATTGCGGTAGGCCTGATTCGAAAGCAATCTTTCGGCTTGTCGCGCGCAGTGCTCGTTTCAGGTCGATTTTGCCAGTGTGTAGGGCTTTACCGATTAATACTCCGCTGATACCTTGATGGTTATAGCACTCGACAACATCATCCATATCGCGCACTTCACCACCGACAATAATGTTGAGCCCGGTGAGTTGCGCAAGTTCTTTGGACGTTTCTAGATCTGTCCCACTCATTGAACCATCTGGCTGAATGCGATTGTGTACGGCTGTGGTAATGCCCAGGTGGTACATTTGCACCCCAAGTGTCACCGCTGTCAGACCGCCTGCCATACGCCAGCCATGAGTCATCACCGCGCCTTCGGGGTCGGTGTTAATAGACAACGCGAAGCGTTCACTACCGTGTTTTGCAACGGCCTCTGCAACCAACTTGGGATTCTCAACTGCGGCCGTATTAATGAGTACACGCGTGACTCCTATGCGAATCGCCCAGTCAATGTCTTCCATCGTGCGTATGCCGCCACCGTATTGCACATAGATGGGGAGCTTGCAGATTCGCTCAACCAGCGGCCAATTATGGCTGGCGTCCTCATCGTGTGTTGCCTCTACGTTGATCACATGAATCCACTTTGCGTTTTGCTCTATCCAATATTCAGCGCACGCTACGGGTTCAAGTAAGTCGGGAACGGCCGACTCATCATTTTCAGTGAAATCGAAAGATCTGCCATTTTTAAGGTGCATGGCAGGGAATATCAGGAAATCATTGGTGTTCGATGGAGTGGTTTGGATAGCTAATGGTTCTCTTTGAGATCGGTGAATGTATAGGTGATAGGTGGGAATTGTTGCACTAACGACCGAAATGTGCAAAACGCAGTTTGAAAAGTGTTTATTCTTTCAGTAACTTGCACGTGCATCGAGAGTCACTTAGTACAAACGTCAGTAGCCTATGCGCTGTCGATCGCTCCATTGTGAAACGGAGCCTTCGAGATCAATGCACAACACTTTAGGTATTGTCCTTGTACAGTGGCGCGACCATAAGCCATAGGTATTGGCGCCAACATTATCGATTAGCAGCCAGTCGCCCTCATTGATTGTTGGCAGTTCAATATCTCGCGCCAGATAGTCACCCGCAAAGCACAAAGGGCCTGCTATGTTATAGCTATGACTAAGCCCCGTTTTTTCAGAGCCATCAGGGTTAAGTGCCTTAAAAACCAGTGGCGCAGCGGGTGCGTACACATGTCGGGTAAATAGATCAGCTCCTAAGTGCACAAAAATATTTGGCACTACCCCATCACTAACATACTCCACTCTGGTCAATGCGTATCCAGCAGCGCGATGCGTCCATTGGCCGAATTCGGTTCTTAATTGATAGGTTGGATACTCAGTGATCAGCTCTTTAATTTGTGCTGCGTAGCTGCGCATAACGGGCTGCTTAGGCTCTTGCTCTGCAGGCAGACCACCGCCAATGTTAATGATGTTTATCCGCCAGTTGTTGTCGTGTGTAGCACGATGTGTGTCTATTGTTTCAGCCAGCTCGAAGAGCCGACGAATCGCCTGCAACTGCACTGCTAAATCGCTCATTTGCGATCCACTGTGCATGTGTAGTGCTGTAATCGGATGCTTTAGGCAAGCGGCCAGAATCTCAGACTCTAAAGCCAGCGGTACACCGAATTTACTTTCATCGGTGCTGACTGCATACATTTCAGGTGCGCCAGTATCTATGCCAGGGTTAATCCGCAAGCCTAACTGGCAGCTAAGGCTGGCTGGGTATCGCTGTAATTCGCTGAGTGTGTTGGCGTTAACCTGCATGCCTACCTGGTTTGCGCACTGTTGAATTTCCGCATGTGTTTTGACTGGAGAATCAAACACAATTTGTTGTGGCTCAGCACCGGCGCTAAGCGCCAGTTCCACCTCTTCAATTGAAGCTGCTTCCAAGTCGAATCCGTGCGCCAGTATCGTTTTTAATATCTGTTTGTGAGGATTCGTTTTAATTGCTACCGCATGTCGCGTGCCTAAGGGGAACTCTTTAGTGAGTAAGTCCAGTCGCAGCTTTAGCACGCGTGCATCAGTAATCAGTAAGGCTGTATCTTTCGTGCCCGCAGCAGCAATAATCTGCGGCAGGCTGGCGGAAATTGAATAAGAATTGTTCATGCGTGCTTATGTGGCCATGATTTTCCGGTAAGAGTAACACTCTTGAACGCATGACCCTGTGAGATGATCTGCACCTACTTAACGGGATGAGCGATCATTAAACACGATTGTTAATACCATCCCTTCTTTGGAATGCACTGCAGTCGTCAACCCTCGATCGGGTCGAGACCAAGATCTACGCGCCCAGAAAAGGCATGCTGCCGTCGATAAGGCAACGGATGAAAGTGGCAGGCTTTGATATCGCGTTGTATCCGTTCGATCGTATGGCCCTTAAAAAAACCTGCACCGCCGACGATTTCAGTAGCCAATTCGACGGCCTTTAGTGCGGCGGTCGCTACAAGAGTCTTGCGCGTTAGTATAGCGCTCGACATGTCATTCCCTGGACTGAAGCCGTGATCTTTGTTAATGCGAATCATGTCCTCAAGCGCAAGAACAGCCAAGGTGTGTTGGTTCAGCATTTCGCCGAGCACAGGCGACAGATCGTCGGGTCGTTTGGCCGCGGCCTTGCGTGCAAGATCCACTGCGGTGTCAGTGAGGCCCACATAGGTGGACATGATCAGTGGGATTGCTGTGGGAAGAATGACGTTCCACATCGGGTGCCATACACCGGCGGGACGTCGCGCGACGACTGCTGCATCGGGTACGAATACATTGTCTAGGGTTACGTCGTTGGAGCCGGTTGCCCGCATGCCAAGGGTGTTCCAGTTGTTGTGCTGCTGAACGCCTTGGCTGCTGAAGGGAATCGCGAAATGCAGCACCTCTGTTCCGTCTTCTGTGTCGAAGCTTGCGCTGGTGACAAATACCTGCGCCCCTGGGCTACCGCTGACAAAGTGCTTGCGCGCATTGACTTCATAGCCACCATCGACCCGAATCATCTCACCTGAGGATGCAAGCCAGTCGTTCGCGCCTGTACCCGCGATCACCAGGTTGTTGTCGGCTATTTTGCGTAACGTTGCGGTGGCTTGCTCATCACCGTGCAAATGCTTGAACACATTAAGCGCAACGGGGTGGGTATGCATTGAAAAGGCGAGTGCCGTCGACCCACAATGCCGGCCGAGCTCGCGGATAGCATCGACGACGTCTCGGTAATCTGCGCCGTGGCCACCAAGAGATACCGGGATCATCATATTGAATAGGCCGTGCTCGCGCAGCGCAGCATAGTTCTCGTGACCGAACTCATTCTGCGTATCGTGTTGGTGCGCCTTAGCAGCAAATTGCTCTCCGAGTAAGGTGGCGACTGCCTTCCAGTCTTTTTGGGTGTTCTCCGTTAGGGGTATTCCTTGATTCATGTTCACATCCAGATCAGTTGATACTGAGTTTCGTTAATTGAACCTGATTAGCGGATCGCAATCCAGTACAACTTCTGTACTGGATTGTGTGTCGTTTTCGTATACAGTAATTGCATAATTCATATTTTCAGCTTGCGCCGCTGTCCGCAAGTACAATATTTGTACTACCGTGACCGACAGACACTGTCTGAGGAGATGTTGAGGATGAAAGGTTATAGTCAGTTTTGCCCTGTCGCTAAGGGCGCGGAAGTTTTCAACGAACGCTGGACCCCGATGATCATCCGTGAATTGTTGAGCGGCAGCAGACGCTTCAACGAGCTCAAGAGCGGTAATCCGACCTTGTCTCCTTCGCTGCTGTCGAAACGGCTCAAGTCACTGGAGAAGTCAGGCGTGATCGAGAAGCGCACACGAGAGGGAAATCTGACGGAGTACTTTCTGACCGACTCGGGCAAGAGTCTTGGCGAAGTAGTCGTCCATCTCGGCTTGTGGGGACACAAGTATGCCCGTAGCCAATTGACGCGTGATGACTATGACCCGGACCTGTTGATGTGGGATATTCGAAGGCGCATCGATGTGAGTGACTTTCCTGAGCGGCGAGTCGTCATCAGCTTTATGTTCCTGGATATGCAGTCGAACCGCCGAGCTTATTGGCTGGTGGTCAACCATCGGGAGGTCGACCTCTGCACCAAGTATCCAGGCTTCGACGTCGACCTTGCCTTTGAGACCAAATCAAAAGTTTTGGCCGACGTATGGATGGGCTATACGACCTTGAAAAGGGAGATTCGTAATAAAACTCTAAAAATCACTGGTGGCAGGGAACTTAAAAGCAGCATCGACGACTGGTTCAGTTACAGCATATTCTCCAGTCCCGACACGCTGCGCAAGACACTTCCATGATGTAGTACAGTTTTGGTACTTGCCTAAACCTAGCAGCACGACAGGGTGTATGCGTTACGTATCTTAAGGACGAAAACACCAGCCTAACAGGGCGCCGCTGATATTCCATTTTTGCGATCGATATCGAGGAGGCTAGAGAGCAGGGTTATCCGCACTCGTAATAGGCGTCAACCAAAACGTCATCAACAAACCAGTCGCTGCCATTGTTGCCAGCAAAATAAAGGCATTGTCATAACTTCCTTGCGAGTCGAAAACCCATCCGGCTAGTATTGGTCCGGCGGCACCACTGAGCGTACCGAAGAACACGACCGCACCAAAGATAGTACCGATTGCACGCATGCCAAAATACTCGGTAAGGGTGGGAGAGACAACGGTAAAGAATCCGCCGTGTGCAAAGCCGTAGATAACGGCAAAGCCAAACAGAAAACGCGGGTCTTCTATTGTTCGCAACAACAGGAGGCTGATGACCAATAGTGCAAAACAGATCATATAGCCACGCTTACCCCCGATGTTATCGATACTCCACCCGATGACCAATCTGCCAAGGATACTGACGCCACCAATACTGGCTAGAACGGCTGCTGCTGTGCCGGCATCGAATCCAAGATCTTTAGCATGTATGGCAATGTGCACGGGTATGGTCATTAAAGATGCGAACAACATGAATTGCATTGCACAGAATAACCAGAATTGTCGCGTGCGGCGAACCTCATTGAAATGCAGACCGTTATATTCTGCTGCTGTACCTGCCACTACATTTGGTGCGGGTGGTTTGCCGCCGATCAGCAAAGCAGCCACTACCAATATGATAAGAGCCGCTATTCCCATGATCAGGAACGATTGGCGCCAACCGAATTCTGTGATTAACAATGCTGCTACAAGTGGCACGACGACTTGTCCACAGGCAGTGCCCACCTTTACCACGCCAGTAATTTGTCCGCGCTTAGCGTTGAACCACCGTGCAATGGTTGAGAGCGTGACGACATCGTGGGTTGCCATGCCAATGCCGACAGCGATACCAAATAACAGAATAGCTTGAGCGGGTTGGGTCACCAAGGAGAGTAAGGAATAACCGCACGCATAAATCAATCCTGAAATAAGCAGTACCCAACGTGGCCCGAAACGGTCGTTCAAGCGACCAGCGCTAATCGCGAGAACTCCCATAACCAGAAAGGCAAGTGAACTGGAGGCAGACAAGACTGTACGTGACCAACCAAGTTCGGTTTCCAACGCTGAAAAAAACACACCGTATGCAAACACTCCACCGATCACAGTGAACTGAACTAAGGCTGCGCCTAGTACGATCGGCGCTCTGTTGTGCCGCGTTTGTTTATTCACTTTAGGTATGCTCTGTAAGACTTGCTTGACGCTTCTGCTCGGCGTAATGATAATCGTATTTAGAGGTCGTCGCTCGGCTTCTAATTATCCTATTGGGATGTCTACGATAACCGCAAGAAGGGTTAATGCGTTATTAAGTGTTTAATTAGCTGTGCACTTTTTTATGTCAACCCTGTGTGGGTCGCAGGCCAGGCGCCCCTTTCATTCTGTACCAGCCACACATCAGGCACACTAAGTCGTTCAATCTTTAACTATTAATTAATCGCAGCTCATGTTTCTGATTGAGTAAATTCCCCTTAGGCTCGCGATTAGGGTAGTTTGTAACTGGTTTTATCTATGAGGTTTTTGGTTAATGTTGAAGCAAGATTTCCAGCCTTTTCGAATTCTGTTGTTTACAACCTGTTTGCAAGTCTTTTTGTTGCTAACGACTGTCATTGGTTCTGCTCAGGCGGCTGATCTACCAGAGCCCGTTGGGCCTGCACTTCTGGAGATTGTCGGTAAACTCGAGCACACCAATTCGACAGTTCAAATTAACGGGCAGAGTGAACCTGCAGCAGTATTTGATCTCGCGCTATTAGAGTCACTCCCGGCTGTGACTATCCGAACTAAAACACCTTGGACAGAAGGGGTGGCTGAATTTACCGGCGTTCGTATGGATGTATTGCTAGAGCACGTAGGTGCGTCATCCGACCATCTTGTTCTTGAGGCTTTGAACGAATACAGCAGTGAAGCGATCGGGGAGCCTTATAAATCCTACCCAATTGTTATGGCCTATAAAGTCAACGGTAAATACTTGAGCGTTCGCGAGTTAGGACCATTGTGGGTTATGTATCCGTTTGATGATTTCCCTGAACTCAATAGCGAGCAATCAAAGGCCAATTGTATATGGCAATTAAAACGGATTACGGTACGCTAGATTGGATAGCCGAAAATCTGTCTACTTGTTGATAGTTGCTGCGTTAATCTTGGCCGCCAGTTTGCTTCTGGTCATGATCAATTTCAATCACGCCCGACTGGAGTTACAAGATTCCAAAGAGGGGGCCTTTAACTACATTCTTCAAGCGGATCGCACTCTCGATCGATTGCACTTGTCACTGGATGACTATTTTGATGCGCAGACCAATACCGAAAAACAAACTCTGTGGGCAGATTTGCAGCTTCGGTTCGATTTAATCTGGAGCACGTTTAAGGTTTTTGATATTCACCTGCCTGCAGGTCGGCGTCTGGATAGTGCGGATAGGTATGTTTCAAGTGTCAAACAATTTTTGAGTGAACACGATTCGTTATTTTTAAGCGACTCTCAGCCGGAGGATGTTCAGCTCGTCGACGTAGACAATACATTGACTGAACTCTCCAACGAACTCTATGGTGTTGGCGCAGGTGTGTTTGCCGAATTCGTTATATTTCGCGACGGGCTCTCGCGTCGAATGGAGTCTCTGTATCTGTATTTTTGGATTTCAAGTTTGCTGTTATTGCTAACGGGCACTGCGCTGGTCGTTCAGTTGTTCAGACTTATCAATCAGTCAACCCGTCTTTACAATGAAGCTCAAGATTCTGAATCACGTTTAGCAACGGTGGTTGAAGAGCTGCGCAGCGGTAAGCGGGAAAAGAAAGAAAAGGACAGTTTCCTTGCGGCAGCAAGCCATGATTTAAGACAGCCATTACACGCTCTCGGGTTGTTCGTGAATGCACTAGAACCCAATGTCAAACTGCCGGATGGACCCGTTATTCTAGACAAAATTAAACAATCTACTGAGGCCTTGAGCGGTTTGTTCAATAGTTTGCTCGATATCTCTCGGCTGGATGCCGGTGTGGTTGAGATAGCGCCGCAGCATTTTTATTGTGCAGATCTTTTTCGCGTTCTGGATGAGGAGTTTGGTGAGGTGGCAGCCAGTGGTGATCTGGTTTTTCGAATCGAACCCACAAACGAAGTCGTGTTTACCGATTACGTGCTACTTGGCCGGATTCTGCGTAATTTAATCGACAATGCCTTGGTGCATACCAGTGAAGGTGAAGTGACGGTTTCATGTCAACGGAAGAACGAGAAAGTGAGTGTCGTTGTCACAGATACTGGGCCTGGTATTCCTTTGGAAGAACAGGAGCATATTTTCTCTGAGTATTATCAGCTTGAAAACCCGGAGCGAGATCGTTCGAAAGGTCTTGGTTTGGGTTTGTCTATCGTTCGTCGATTGTCTGAATTGTTGGACATCAGCGTATCAATGGATTCAAGGCCGAACAATGGAACTCGATTCGAGCTCAATATCCCTGCAGGCCAGCCGAGTAACGTCAAAATCATCGGGCAACCAGATGCGAGTATGCAGGTTATGGATTTCCAACATGCTTCGATATTGGTTATCGACGATGAACAAGAGGTTCGGGATGCTATGGAGCTTATACTTAAGCTGGTGAACTGTGTCGTTGTGACCGCTGAGTCTGGGGAGGATGCACAGAAAATTGTGGTAGAGCTAGATCTCAAGCCTGCGTTGATTATTGCTGACTACCGGTTGCGTGAAGGTAAAACAGGGGATGCAGCCATTGCGCTGATTCGCAAACAGCTTAACGAAGATGTCCCCGCATTGATCATAACTGGCGATACGTCTCCTGAACGGTTAAGGGAAGCATCAGAAAGTGGTATGTTGTTGCTGCATAAACCAGTTCAGCCAGCCGAGTTGTTAACGGTGGTTGAATCTTTTCTACTCGACTCCAATACAGCTTCGGAGGTTTGACGTAAGTTAGGCGCACCCTGCACGGGCTGGGCTAGGTACCTCTGTTATTCTCGCCAACTATGCTGTTGGTTTCAGTCATCACCAGCAAAACCGGTATAGGAAGGTCGCCATCAGTGTCTACAGCATCATTTCCATTTAAATTACCGCAAGTCGCTCTCAGCAACTGCATTCAAGGCTCTATTTTTAAGAATCTAAGTATCGGTCTAGAAGCTCAATGGTTTTTGCATCATAGGTCTGGCGTGGCTCGCTGTCTTTGTTGCGTTTCATTTTCGCACCTCGCTCCAGTAGCAATGCCAAAGTATCATGTGAGTTGAACTCCGCAGCACCACGTAATGCTGTGCCGCCGTAATGCAACTCGGTGTCATAATCCCATCCTTCATCAAGCCGTTTCTTTAAAAATTCAATATCATTTTCTTGGGCTGCAACTATTTCAGGTATTGAGTAGCCACCTTGGGCATAGCGCACGAACAGTTCGAAGCTGTACTCACATATGCTGATAACATCGTTTGTTTTTACGGCAACCTTTCCGTAATTTTGTTTATCGTCTTGTTTAATGCAAACACCAAGCAGAGCATCGTCTGACAACGTACCTATCCATAAAATATTTGGATTCTCTTTTAATGTAATTAATGCTGATGCGTGCAGTTCATCGAGTGTGTAGAACTGTTTCACGGTCACCATGTATAAATCATCAATGGGGAAATTAAGATAGTGTTTGTTATATTGACGGCCATTGAATAGCCTTAAATACAGTGCAAGCACATCTGGTAGATGTATTCCGTGCGCCATTTCGAATTTCAATATATCTTGTAGTTTTAAGCGATTTAATTTCTCTTTGCCATTGGTATGCCAAGCGACTCCAGTCCAAAACCCAATGTTGTAGGCTTTGTCGTGCATTCGTTCAGGCATTCCAGATGGACGATATTTTTCTTCCCAACCTTCATTTATAGCTTTATTAGTAAAATTCGATAAATACAATAAAGCTGATTTCGGGTCATCGTGCTGAACTATGTTGTTTACTTTCGGTGTTTGAAGATCTGTTGTACTTCCAGTGCGAAAGCCTGTAGCGAATTCGTACGTGACTATTTCACAAAACTCATTGCCTTTTTCAAAATATCGCCAATAGTTAGAGTAAGGATTAAACGGATAACCAGTCTGTGACGCTCGCATAAATAGCTCAAACACACTTAGCTTTCTGTTGAATGCCGGTTGAACTACATGCGACAAGAACTCGCCTGTCTCTTGTATGTAAGATGAAGAATACTCGTCAAGAAAATCATTTAAAGAGAATCGGGCGATACTATTATTCTGAACAGTCAAAACGCTCAAGCCACATTGATGGCCTTCGACTTCTTGCCATAGATACGCTATCCATGTATAAAACAGTTCCTGTTGGCCGATGCTTCTCCCGCTACAATAACGCTGTGATAAAGGGAACTTATTAGTGTCAATTTTAATTTCATTGCGGGCTCTTTCTATTTTTATGCGCTCAGCATCTGAAACACCGCGGTAATAAAAATTATTTTTTACGATAGGGCTTAAATCATCGGTCGTAAATCCATTTTCACCGAATTCCATGTACAAAATGGAACTGTAACCTTCCATGTCTCGCCAAAATTCCAAACTAGGGTAGCGACCGTTCTTATCGCGTACGACGGTTCGATGATTCGCTGTATTAAGGACTCTTAATAATTGCTTTTTTGTATCTTCGGTCTGAGTTTCTAGGTAGGCCACAAACCGACGAAGATCATGTACGTCACGAGCGTGTATTTCATCTCTGTCTATACAATGCTGGATAATTTCTTCAAACATTATGTGTGTATTCCTATCGGTGTAGCATAATGATCACCCGCATCATCAATGCGAATATAGCGAACAATGGATAGCCCAAATGGTGTTACTGTCAGCAATGGCAGGCTTTTTTTACAGCGCAAAGCCTTTGTCTAGCTGCGATTCGGAAACGGCCCCGTGACCTCGTAGGTAATTCCATCAACATCAAACCCGCGTTGCGAACTAAAGTACAAACGCGTACCAGACGGATCAAACGCGACACCGGTGATCTCTGAATTGATTTGCCCTACAACTTGAAGAACGGGCGTTACTCGCCCATCGCTAGAAAGCGAAACTATCTGCATATCGCCACCATCCTCTGCAACAAGAATGTCGTCTGTTGCAGGCTTGCCAGTAATGCCATCCAAACCATTAAGAATCTCATCTTCATAGTTGTCATCATCGTAGAAGATTCGCAGGTTTTGCGTAGCGATATCCAACTCCCAAACACGGCCGTCGCCTTTAGTGGCGAAAAATACTTTATCGTTTTGCAGGCAAATCCCTTCACCGCCATTGAACGCTTGGCTGGCTTGAGATTGGTAGCGTGTTTCGGTAGTGCTTGCTGATGGGTCCTCTACATCAATCCAGTCGACAACTCCGACGGACCCATCAAGCACGCGCATAAATTGAAGCGTGCCTTCAGATAAATCTTCAAAACGACCAGATGGTGTGAACCTATATAGACACCCATCCGGCTCATCTTCTGTAAGGTATAAATGCCCTCTTGCGGGGTCAGCGCAGACTGCCTCGTGTTTGAACTTCCCTAATGCGGGTAATAATTTTGCCGGTTGACCTTCTGGGTGACATTCCCAAACACCACCGAAAGATGTTTCTTCACAGGACAGCCAAGTGCCCCATGGCATAGCACCGCCCGCGCAATTGCGGGAACTATCAGTTAAAACTGGGTATGCAGAAACAAGATTTGCATCGTTATCAAAGCGCAGCGCACCTACGCCACCCGTCTGGCTGTTCAGCTCTGCGTTAGATAAATAAATCCAACCATCACCGGTTTCAAAAACGGCACCGCCATCAGGTGCACCGTGCCAAACATAGTCACTACTGTCTATTGGTTTTTGACCGGTTATGGCAACTATGCGTGATGTAAACCCGGCTGGGAGCCGTATGCCGTTGATGTCGGGGTCTTGCAGCGAGCCGTATTGTGCAGTTGCGGTTTCTGTTGGTTCTGGGCGCGTATTATCTGCTGGCTCTATTGGTTCTGCAGAGTCAACAGGAGCACTCACATCGACAGGTGTTAGAGTATCTGCCGCACCAGCGTCAATGCCGACGCTACCACTATCACCGCGACATGCCGTCAATGCAGTGCTTCCGATGCATAGTCCTAGACCGCCTAGAGAGCGTAGTGCTTCTCGACGTGAACTTTGGAATACCGATTTCTTGAGCATGCTGCAACCAGTTTTTGTCTTTTGGTTATTTTAAGCCAATATTGGATATCACAAAGTCACATTCAGTTAACGAGCAAAGGTATTCATCAGTTGTCACCGACAGGAATTATTCGAATTTATTGAATGAACCACAACAACCAAGCTATCAATATCCAGAATTATTCAGCCAATAGGCTTATATGGACGTTGACATCGTGATGCAGGTTGGTGTTAAACACGTAACATAGATTCTGTTCTCACGTAAGAGGTGGTTTATCAGCTAACCGTTAGAGAATGGCAGAGCGTCAGTTGCAAGACAAACTGTGACCAGGCTTTCGTTAAGCAACTATGACAGAGTGCATAATGGACTCGCTCAGTGTTAGCTTACCCCCCCCGCAATTGTTCTGTTTTTTCGAACACGCTCCTATGACTTCCTGAAGTGTCTACTGCAGCCAGTACTGACTTAAATATCTACTCAGTCTTTGCCGATAAGAGAGTGAGGTTTTTAGGGGACACCAACAAGAGATGCTTACCTCCAACCATCAAAATAGAAAAAATGTTCTTTGGATTGTAGTGCTGTTGGGCAGCCTGCTAACCACGTTATTCAGTGCAAGTGCCTATAGTGCAGAGTCTAGCCAATCCGCGAGCCCAAATTTTATTGAAGGTTATGATGTTGTTTCCTACTTCCGTGACACTGGACCACAACTAGGATGGGCTGATCTTTCAACACAATACGACGGCAAACATCTGTTATTCAGCAGCGAAGATAACTTAGCGGATTTTCTGGAAAATCCTGATATTTATATGCCAGCATACAACGGTTACTGCGCGTACGGCATGGTTTACGGAATGAAGTCTAAGATTGATCCGTTACAGTATGACATCGTGGACGGGCGTCTGTATCTGCAGTTAGACCAAGGCACTAAGTGGCGCTGGAACCGAAAAATTGGCCGCTATATTAAAAAGAGCGATAGAGCTTGGAAAAAACTATTAGTTTCATCCGACAGCAATTAAATTGCGTTTAATCCGTGGCGCAGTCAAATTAAACTTGCAGAAACACAAGCTTTGAAACTTCCGGAACAGCAAGAGAAACATTCAATTTTTAGTCGTCTGGCACTAAAAATAATTGCTGTTATCAGTATTTCAGTGCTGTTAATTCAACTTGCATTTATCGGTGTTATCGAAGACAGAATCTACCAGTCGGAGTATGCGAACATAATAGACCAACAGGCTTCGTTTACCGAAGCCAATGCGATGTATATTGCAGAGCTGGTGTCAGACAATAATGATGAGAGCCTTTATCTGATTCTAAGTTCCATTGTTGCTAATCCGTTAATCGTGGGCGCAATGTTTCAATATGCGGATGCTCGTGAGCCACTCTATGTCGGTGAAGAGCTCACTGCATTAGAGTACGGCTTCGATATCAGAGACGTCGATGACAATGATGATGTGGTCTTTGTTGGAAAACTTATAACTTACGCAACAACCGCTTTTATTGATGAAGCGCGCAGCACTCGAATTGAAAGCATTTTGGTGCTTATTCTGATTGTCTTTCTAGTTGTACTGACGGTGTCAGTCTTGGCGGTGCAGTCATTTGTAGGCATTCCACTAAGGCGTATTACCAGTGCCATTGGTAGTGATAGTCGAGTACCCACAATTCACTGGGACAGTCGCGACGAAATGGGCACGGTAGTCACGCGCCTGAATTTTCTGCACACCAAACTTAACGATCAATTGACAGGTCTGGAACAAGAGCTCAGCGCCAATGAACGCCGGGAAGCGGCGAGAATCACGAGTCTTGCCAATGCAAGTTTGGAAGGAATATTGATTTTTAAAGATGATCAGATCATTGATCTGAACGAACCTATGGCTAAGCTTTTTGGCACAGAGCGTGACGTACTAATAAATTATTCTATATCGACTATGTTTGGTTCAGATGTACAGAACTTCTTACAGCAAACACCGCTGAGTAGTAATCCTCCTGTTATTAGTACAGTGCTGGTCAATCAGACTGGTCTGACTATTCCAATTGAAATTTATCTGCATCAGCTCGAGGGTCATGGGTTAGGGAACAAGGTCGCTGTTGTCCGAGATATTTCCGAGCGTGTTGCAGCTGAAAAATCAATGTGGCGTTTGGCTCACTACGATAGTTTGACGGGTTTACCGAACAGAAGATATTTCTCGGAAAATTTGGATAAGGCAATTGCCCGGGCTAAGGATGAGAATCTATCACTATCTGTAGCGTATTTGGATTTAGATAATTTTAAGTTTATAAACGATTCCAGAGGGCATTCAGTTGGCGATCAGTTACTTTGTGCCGTTGCAGACAGCTTGCATTCAACGTTGGGTACCACAGACAATTGCGCCCGACTCGGTGGAGATGAATTCGCTATCTTGTTTGTAGAAAATGCGATTAATCCACCAATAGAGCAAGTGCTGGAAAACATCTTAGTACAAATTCTTGAAGGCACTCATTGTCAGTCTTGGCGAAATATATTCAGTGTCAGTATTGGCGTTGCCACTGCGCAAGCAAACGCCCTCGACAAGAATGAACTTCTCACCCAAACCGACCTGGCGCTGTATAAAGCAAAAGATTCGGGTCGTGCAAGAATCTGCTTCTATTCCGATTTACTCGACGTTAAGCTCAAACGAGAGAGACTCATCGTTGAAAAACTGGTGCCCGCGTTAGAACAAGACCTGCTCGCACTCCATTACCAACCGCAAGTGCTCTGCGACGGTTCAATGATTACAGGTTTTGAAGCCCTATTGCGGTGGAACGACCCCGAACTCGGCCACGTCTCGCCTGTGGAAATTGTCAGCATTGCAGAGCGTGAGGGCCTGGTGTCGCAGTTAGGTCGTTGGGTTATGTCTAAGGCACTTCTAGAAGCTACAAAGTGGCCTGAGCGTATAAGGGTTGCGGTTAATTTGTCCCCTCTTGAACTTGCCGATGAGAAGCTACCAGAGTTTGTTGCTAGTTGCTTAAAGAGTACAGGTTTACCCGCAACACGATTAGAAATCGAAATTACCGAAACAGCGCTAATTTCCGATTCGGGTAAAGCTGCATCTATAATATCGGCCTTAAAACAGATGGGTATTATGATTGCTCTGGATGACTTTGGCACCGGTTATTCCAGCTTGAGCATGCTGCAAGACTTCCCTTTCGATAGAATTAAGATTGATCGCTCATTCGTCAGTAACCTCAGTGAAGATAACAACAAGGCATCGATCGTTGCTAGTATCGTAGATCTTGGTTCGCGACTTCAACTCGAGGTTATAGCAGAAGGTGTAGAAAGCGAAAATGACAGAGAAACTTTGCTTCAATTAAATTGCAAAGAGTGCCAGGGATATCTGATTAGCAAACCCGTCCCTGTGAGCCAGCTGCAGGGAATAATCGATTCCTATGGCCAATCGGGAACGCACAATACTCTGCTTGAACACGACAATTGGAAAAAGGCGAGCTGATGTTGATTAATGGAATTAACATGCTTGTAATAATGTAATACAGTTCTGTAAACATAATTCAAACACAATTCATATTTTCTCTATCTTTTAGTCACCATATAACGTGATTTAATGCTTCTTAGGATGTTTTGAGCTCTCCGGCAACCACATTGCAGTAGTTCATCGTAAGGGCGTAATAATGGCTGTATCCAAACTGGTAGTCTCGTGGGTTGCGGCTTGCTCTGCACTCGCCGCATTGCTGGTTATAGCAGCTGCGCTGATAGTCTTAAACATCAACACCGGTAGTGGCAGTAATCACAGCGGTGTCGAAGAATATCAGACAAATCGTGTAGTGAATGGTTTCTATCTCAGTCGAATCGTTATCACTAACATGAATGGCGAATTATTGAGTAGTACGGAAATCAGTTTGAATAAATCTGAACGACAACTGTACTCCCATTTTCAATGGCACTACAAACCTGAAACACATTCGCGCCCAGACGTTCACAGCATCTACGAGTACGATGAGCGAGGCAACTGGATTGGTTTCGAATCATTAGAGGATGACAAACGTAAACTTACTAGGCGCTTCGAATACTCAAGTAATGGCATGCTGGTTGTTGAAAAAATAAAAATTGGAAATAGTGTGTCCACTGCGCGCTATTCGTATAGCCTCTCTGGCAAGTTAATAAAACGTGTTAGCACAAATGACGGTTCTGATTTAACTCACACGCACAATTATGAATTCAACAATGCAGATCAGCTCGAACGCATCTCTGCCGTGGATTGGAAAGGGCGGCAGCGTGATGATATCGAATTTAATTATGATGAGTTAGGGCGATTAACTGGAACCAAAGAGAAAATACGAAGTATTGGGAGGGTCGGTGAGCACTATGCCTACAGTTACAATGGTGACGGTAATGTTTCTAGTATTGTCAAAACCTATGCGCGCAAAAACATGCTCGGAAAAACTGAATATACCTATGTTGCAACTGACGAACTAGTATTCAATAAAGTGCTTTTCGATATGCTGTATAAGCCTCCAAGACAGTTTTAGAAAAGCACCCCTATCGGCCAATATGTTCTATAAAACACACTCATTCGCATAGGTGCGGTATATCTTTGCTAGCAAGCTGAGTCAGTCCTACAACGTGTGATTCAGATTTAGACCAAATTGCCGAAAAAATAAGGGATATCGGTAAAGGTTATTAGGATTGCGTCATGCGTTCAGCTAAAAAAAGGAGCCTCGTGTGGGGTTACATGTTCCCGTTAGTAGGTGTGTTTCTGTTTCTTTTTAGCACCATCTCACAAGCAGTTGGTTATGCAGTCAAGCAAGATGTGGTTGCATTAATTGATCAAAAAATGCGCGTCGATGGCATTCCTGGAGTTTCATTTGCTGTGGTGGAACAAGGTCAGGTTGATTGGTCTGGTGCGCTTGGTCTTGCCAACGTGGAACATGTTATAAAGGCAAACGCTGACACAGTGTATCGGTCTGCCTCACTGGTAAAGCCATTGACTGCAACCGCGATACTTCAGCTCCACCAAGCTGGAAAGCTAGACCTTGATGCTCCGGTCTGGAACTACTGCTCTGATTTTCCCAAAAAGCCTCAAGTGCTGACGACCCGGCAGCTTCTCACCCATACAGCTGGTGTGCGTTCATATGCTATGCCGTGGTCAAAATTTGAGGCGGAGTTATACAGTTCAAAACGCTATAAGTCTGTTTCTGATGCTTTGTCAATATTCGCAGCCGACCCTTTGTTGCATGAGCCGGGTAGCGTGAATAAATACACGTCTTACGGGTATAACGTTTTGGGGTGTGTTATTGAATCAATTACTGAGTCCTCTTATGAAGAATACATTAGACGAACTATTCTCAAGCCAGCAAAGATGCTATCGACATTTGCAGAAAGGTCTGAGGAAATAGTGAGTGAACGAGCAAGCTTGTATAAAAGAGACTCCAAAGGTAACTTACTTAATGAGAAATACGTCGATCTAACGAACAAAATCCCCAGTGGTGGACTGCTTACCACTGCAACCGACATGGCTCGTTTTGCGGCTGCTTATATGAATGGTAGTTTATTGTCGCCCGAGCTTATGAAACGAGCCTATCAACCGGTGCAGTTGTCAGGTGGAAGCGTTAGTTACTATGGTATGGGGTGGGACACCAATAAAGTGGCTGCGGAACGTCGGGGGCGCGAAATGTACCACATTGGTGTTACCCCAGGAGTTACCGGGGTTATGTATCTTTACCCAGAGGTAAAAGGGGCAGTGATCATTTTTGGAAATCTACATAACGTGAGTGGATTGGAGAAATTGGCGCAGTCTATCGGAAAAATAGCCGGCTTGAATCGGTCCATTGACGGTGGCTCAAACTGACTCAGCTACTTTTTACCCAGCACCATAAGGCCTTCACCAGATTCGGGCTTCCACTGCGGAATCTTATGCATTACGCTTACAAACAATTCACTCTGCAACCCCTGAGCTAACCATTGCTGCAATTTTGGCAAAGCCAGGGCGTTGAACTGCTTGGGTTGTACCATAGAAAATTGCCTTATAAACGGCAGTATTGCCGCATCCACAAAACCAAATTGACTGCCTCCTATATACGGTGAGCTAGAGAGCGCACCTTCAAGATTTTCAAGAAAAGGCATAGCTTGCTCTAAGTAATAAGCTTGTGGATGTTCTGGGTGTCGGTCACTGTATTTGTACTTGTCTAAATGATCTTTAAACTCAAAGTCGTTTTGCTCAATGAGTGTATTGATCGCATGATTGTCCATCGTTTCGCTCATTAACCATGCATTGGCATTTTGTACGTGCCTACTTTTGTTTTCGGTCATTGCCCACCGCATGATGTCGATGCTTTCATCTATTACGCGATAGCTTGCCGTCTCGTTATTGGCATCGGTAGCTTGCTGTGTGTCGCCGTGGTTTTCCGGCGGCAATACAAGTACTGGCACAGTACCGTTGCTCGATACTTCGAGCATATGCGCAGGTTTATCCTTCAGGATTACTTCACGCAGCAGGTACTGTGCTTCGCAATGCGTTAGCGCTAGGCGTGCCCGCATAGCGTACGGGCATCGTCTAAAGGAATATAAAATGGGTAGAGTCATACTGACATAATACCAGTAGGCACAATAATGGGTGCGTGAGCGAGAATCACGTTCACATGCAGCTTGTTGCGACGGTATTTTTACCGAGCTAGGCAGCTTGCCGATCTGCGATACTCAGGTTATCCAACGTCTTTTCGCAGTAGGCGAGTCCTTCCGGGGTATGTACAAATGATTCAGAAAACTATGCAGTCATTAAGCCTTTTGCTTATTGGCATAGCTTTAATAATGGCGGGTTGTTCTTCAGGTACCGACGAACCAGCTACCTCTAATTATTCAGACGGCGCCCCGGCGAACACCGGCATCGCCCGCCAACCGCTGAGCAGCTCAGTTTCGTTTACAGCTGCGCGGCCAGACGTGATTGACTTGGATTATTTAACCGATACAAACGGTTTTAGCCTGTCTATAGAATCGTCTCTTGATATATTTGGACGTAACTTTGTTCCATTAGGCGATGTAAACGGAGACGATATTCCAGATTTCATGTTCTCTACATCTGAGAGCACGGTGGTTATCTACGGTGGTGGCGATCTGAACAGCATTGACCTTACTGATATACCCGCTAATTCTGGTTTTTCGCTGAACTACGCGCTTCGTTTACGAAGTGTTGGAGATATCAATGATGATGGTATCGATGATATTGGCTGGGATACCTTCAACGCCGACGCAGGCGCCACAGGCGTGCGTGTGGTGTTTGGTAAGCGTGACGGCGATTTAAAGCAAGCGGTGCAGTCACCTGTTATAGGTATGGATGGGTTCGATGTATTCAATTCTATCCGACTACGTGATATTCGCTCTGTGTCTTCAGCCGGAGACCTAAATGCTGACGGTATAGATGACTTGTTCATTGGTGGTTTCGGGTTGAACGGTGAAGATCATACTGCGCCAAACGCGTGGGTTCTTTACGGGCGCACGAATATTGGTGCATCAGACTTCGACGTATCTCAACTACAAGCTGGCGAGCACCTCACGTTAATATCACCGCTGAGTGAGGCGCAATTGAATGCTGTCTATGACACCACAGGAACTGGTTATAATGCATCAATAGCCAGTGGCTTCGACCTAAACGGAGATGGGATTGATGATATCGCCATGGGTACTGAGCGATTCGATTGGATTGCGAATACCGGAGAAGGTAGAACGTATGTGATATTTGGTTCTAACTCCCGTACCAGCGATGTACTGGATATGGCAAAGCTTGATGGGCAACAGGGCTTACGCATTGTCACATCACCAGTAACTTATTCAGCGGGTCCAGATCGTGTTTATTCGGTTGGTGACCTAGATGCGAACGGTTTTAACGATCTGGCAATAATCAGTAATCTGTTCGATTACGAGACGAACCGTTTGGTTATTTTTGGTGGTACAGGTATCAGTGATGCTGTGGTCGATCGTGCAACCATAGCAGCAGGTTCTGCAATGCAAATTCTAGATACCGAGCAGTACCGCAATGTCGAATTTTTATCGTCTGTCGGTGACATCAATGGTGACGGTGCGGATGAACTTGGCGTTGTGTTCTCACAAGATAATGCTGCCATTGTCTACGGTGATGAAGGCAATCGACCATCATCGATTGATTTGAACGCGCCAGTCAATGTCGATGTGACACTAATTGAGGGGTTGGGCGGTCGCTACACGCTAAGTGACGATAGCCCGATGGCTGCATTAGGTGATATCAATAACGACGGTGTTGATGACTTGGGAATTGGATGGAGCGAACGTAGTTATGAGGCTGGTGTATCAGTTATCGATGATATCAATGATGACAACGTCAGTGATTTACAGATTGGGCCCACAGACAATGTGAGTGTCTCCTTGTTGCGAGTGTTGTATGGGTTTGACACTAACGGGTTCACGGGTGTTTTGGCAGGAACACCGGATATTCAGCCGGTCGCTATAGTCGAAGAAAACTATTTCAATGCACTGATTAACAGTGTAGATGCTGCCGCCAGCTTTGCCATTGATGCACTTAACGGCACGCTATCAAGTGGTGGCGATGTTGGTCTGACAGCTAATGCTTGTTTGAGTGATTCAAACGCTGCTGATACAGGTGAGATTGATCAGCTTAAATGCGCTGTTAATCCCGTGCTATTTACTTATAACTGGGGTGGTGGTAAATACTCTGGCACCGGTGAGGCGCAATTCACTGCGGCTAGCGTGACCAATAGAAAAGCCGATACGTTAATCTATGCTAGTGCGCCACTGCCATCTGAAGGGCCTGGTGGACATCCATTCACGGCTTTTGTTAGCTACGATGCTGCTGGAATGATAGAATTGAGCAACGGCAGAAGTGCCAGCGGTGACTCACAGCCAAAACGCATATCTTGCACCATTGATGTAGCCACCCGTATCACACAAGACGACCCAGATTTTTGTCTGAGTCTTATCCGAAACACCACTTACAGTTTGGAGGCTGTGTTCGGACTAGAGAGTGTGGTTAGTGATTTGAGCTTATTGCCATGAGTGACTAAACCATTATTGAGATGTATTGATGGAACGTGGGTCAAGAAGAAGTTGGTTCACCGTCGTATTTGGACTGATCTTTGTGGTCTGTGGTTTGGCAGCTGCATACGCCAGCGCCGGTAAAATGATTGTTGGCTACATCAAAAGTAGCAGTTGGGACGAGGTGCCTGCAATCATCCATGACTTAAACCTTGTTAGTAATCACGGTGACACAACCACTTATTCTTTAACAGGCCGCTATTCCTATACCTTCAATGGCGCAACTTATAGCAGTAATCGCATCAGCCTCAGTACCGGTAGCGATAACATTGGCGAGTACTGGCAAGCGCTGGAACGCACTTTACGGAAGCGTCAACAAAGTAATGAAGCCTCTGCACTTGTTAACCCTAGAGACCCAAACGAATCTGTTCTAGACAGAACCTTGCGCTGGAAATCGGTGTTATTCGGTTCTCTATTCTTGGTTCTTTTTACAGGCTTAGGTGCTTTCTGCACTTGGATGGGGTTAACAGGTCGAAAAGTTAGTGTGGCTCCTGTGCAACATGAGCAGGGTGTCGGCATCAGCAGTGATCAGAAAACCGGCAGTTGGTTCCTTGCTGCTTTCGGTGGTGTATTTTTCTTGGTAGGTATTGTGGCGTCACTGCTAATGCTGCCGGAGGCTATGCGCAAAGAAGAATACGGTGCACTGTTTATATTGCTGTTTGTGATTGTTGGCGCAAGCATTCTTTACTATGCCATCAAGCACGGTTTGGCTTACCGAAGGTTTGGCCCTACACCATTAATACTTGACCCGTATGCACCAGGCGTTGGTGGTCAGCTTGGTGGGAAATTCAGTATTAGTGTACCGAATCTTGGCCATAAAACCGGTTCCGCCACTCAGCTGCGAGCAAGGCTTGTTTGTGTGCGTAAGCGAAAATCTAAAGATAGCACCAGCTATGAAGTTACGTGGCAAGAAGAAGTGCCAGTCTTTTTAGAGCACACAGCCAGTGGTGTAGATGCGTCTTTTTTATTCGATATACCAGAAAGCGGCACACCCAGCGAAGGTTGGCAGAAAAGATCATCTATTGTTTGGAACGTAACGGTTGAAGGTGAATTTGATCGCTCGAAGCTTGGTCACTTTGAACGAACCTGGGAAGTTGTTGTTGGTGACAGACCAGCTACGGCCAGCCGCGTTCTTAGCATTCCAACAAGCTTCATTCAAAATGATAAACGGCACACTGAACGTGGGTATGAAGACGCCGCATTGGATTTAGTACCAGTGATTGAGGATGCTCACAACGTTTATGTCTACAGTAAAACCGGAGGTATGGGCAACCTGTTGGGCATGCTCTTTGGGTTAGTCTTTGCGTCGGTAGGCATCTTTACTATGACACAAGGTTGGTGGCTTGGCATATTGTTTGTATTGATTGGCGGTGTTGCAGCGCTAGTATCATTACATGCTTTAGGGAAGTCGATAGAAGTACATATTAATAAGACTTCGCGCGAGCTTTTCACGCGTGAGCGCTGGTTTGGGTTGACCTATGCTAGCCATCAAGCTGATGTTCTTGAGGCTGATCAATTCAGCATCAAAAAAACATCAAGCACTAGCAGTCGCCATAAGAAAACCGAGTACTTCGTTGTTAATTTCAAATCAGACAGCAAGAAAATTAGAATTGCAGACGGAGTTGAAGGGAAGAAGGTTGCGCTAGCGCTGAAAGAGGCGATTGTTAGTCGCTGCTTTCATTAAGCCTAAACCTTCTGTGCAGAGGTCAATATATGGATAACACGATCGTCAATAAGGTGCTTCACTTTCGCACCATAAGCGACCATGTGGGCAGACTTCCCGTGTACATCCAACGTTTCAGATGAAGTCCATTTCTCGATAACAACAAACGTGTTCTCACCCATTGGCGTTTGCACGCTGGGTGCACCCGACGCATCGATGGTTGGCCCGTATTCGATGCAGCCATCTTCCTCCAATACAGTTGCAACAATCTTATTAAATTCTAATAACACCTCTTCTCGTTTTCCGGGCTTGGTTGTGATAATGGCGACGACGTGTATCATGATGATATCCAGGCTGAATTGGGTTAGACACTCGATGATATCAGGAATCGCTTTGTTCGAATAACGGAAGCGGTGTTTGGAGCGCGTAGCTGGCCGTGTATTGCAGCATACCAGTTCATCTCGACGTTAACTTATCGTGGACTCTGCCATGCTTAGAATAATCACGTTAGCTTGCTCATTTCTGGCTCTAACAGGCTGCGACGCTATAAATTGCGTGGTCAACAATCACCCGGAATTCTCAGAAAACAGTATCCGTAGCGCAACCTTGAATCAAGTTTTCGAACAGACGATAAACGTTTCGATATCCAATAGTTATATGGATGCTGACTACCGCTATACCATCGATCTGGAAGGCGATTTACCACCCGGGATTAGCCACCAAATTTCGGCACGCGATATTATCTTTACCGGTACGCCAACCGAACTGGGTGAGTTTCCAGTCCGGCTAAGCGTTGTTGCTACTGAGCAGCCGTTTACTCTAATGGAGGATGCGCCAGAGGAGTTATGCAATGACACAGAAAGCCGCGAAATGGTGTTTTCCGTTGTGCAGGGTTCTTAAACGGACTGCACAACTAATCACAGACAGTACCTTCTGGTGGTAACTTGCCATCAATCAAAAATTCAACAACGATGGAGTCGACGCACTGGTCATTGCGATGGAATGCAACGGTGTGCCCTAGATGATCGGATGATAGGAATACGCCACCAATCGCCGTAGCTGTTTCAACCGCCCAACTGATCGGTGTAAGCGTGTCCATGCTACCGCCTATCACCAAAGATGCCGGGGCAACAGCGGTTTGAATATTACCCATAGGGTCTAGGGCTGCAGGCCAACCAGCACAACTCGCCGCCAATGGCAGCAGGGCTTCAGCAAAAAAATCTGACACCTGATTCAGACCGCCAAGAGTGGTTATGAGAGCTTGGACATTTGGTCTTGCATCATCATCTGCGCAGACCACGGCTCTTTCAAGCGTGATGCTGACATTTTCTTCTTCGTTTGAGCCACCATTATCCCGTTCCTCTTCCTCGTTCAAGCCAAATTCTTCTATTAGTGCAAACAAATCGGTTGGATCACCATTGACTACATAGTCGATCAAGAAAGGCGCTAGAAATTTCGCGTTATCCGATTCCTCGATTGCAATGGTCATTAATAAAAAGAAAGCCTCGAAAGTTGTTGGGTCTTCGTTGTCTATTAAGCTATTCACACGCGCCACAAATACTGTTTCGATGTTGGTCCGATCGCAGTCAGGCAGACTGGTGCCGCAGGCGTCTAGTATGAGCTCGAAGCTGTACTGCTGTGCAATAGCGGTATCCAATAGCAGCGAGTCGATTTTTCCATTGGGTCGTAGTGGTGCATCAAGAACAATGCGGCCACTGGTTTCTGGGTAACGCTGAAGATACAACGATGTTATTCGTGTGCCGAAGCTTGCGGCGAATACATTAAGTTTTGGTGCGTTCAGCATTGATCGCATCACTTCCATGTCTTGTACCACAGCGTTCGAGCCTATCAATTGTAGGCTGTCAGAGTACTCAGCAGAACAAGCATCGGCTACCAGGGTGGCGTCATTGATAAGTGCTTGCACTTCAGTTTGATCTCGGGGATATGGTAGTGATTCGGCATTGCCTAAAGAGTCGCAGTCCACTCGTAAAGGTTTGCTGACGCCGCGTTGATCAAACCCAATGATATCGTAGCGTTCGCGAATCGAGGTAGGCAAGCCACCAAAGTTTGCGAGCTCTCGCAAAATCTCAATACCAGAACCTGGCCCACCTATGTTGAGCAATAGCGGCTCTTTAGGGCCACTGCCAGTTCCAGGCAGGCGGGCAACATCAATGCTAATGCGGCGATTGTCTGTAGAGCCATGAATGAGTGGCACTTCGAACTGACCACAATCCAATGTGGCTGTGCCTTCGCAGGGTTTAAATAGTATTGAGTTATCAACTGTATTATTATCATTGTTAGAGCAGGCGGCCACACTAAGGCATGTGACAGTGAAGATGATTGTAGATATGCGTTGTGGAATTAACATCATTGGAATCTCGTTATGAAGAGGTTGGCAGCGTAATTCTCATAATGTGTTTAATCTGTATCAATATGTCGTACAGATGACCAGCGAAACACCTACCGCTTAACATCCGCACAATCGTTTAATCTGATAAATTGCTCTAATCCGTCGCAATTGAGTTATTTGTCATACTTGCGACAACTTGATACACATCAAAAAATGAAGATCAGGTTTACTGGTTGTCTGAAGTAATCGAGTAGGAAGACCGTTCCGAAAGAATCTGATAGCAACTGGAAGTTACTACCAACTATGAGACGAATTTATTTATCAGCTTTAGCGGCGCTTCTATGCTTCGGCAACGCACATGCAGCAGATATTGCTAGTGATGTCCGAGCAGGCTCGGGTGCTTTCGATAACAGCGATGGGGGCTATTTCGAATTTGGCGCTGGTTTTAATCTGTTGGCCAATAGCGAACGAATTGTTCTCAGATCTGAGCCATTTTTAGCAGCCGCATATCGTTATCGTGGATTGTTTGTTGAAGCACTAAGCCCAGGGATTTCATTCAGCAACGGGAACATTGGTGGGATCACTTTAGGGTTCAACGTCTGGCGTAATGACCAGTGGGCGGTAGATATACTTGGAGCTAGTTCAAGGTGGAGGCTTTCTCGCCAGACACTTAGTGTGGATTTTTCTAATTCATCGAGCCCGGAACTTGAAAGAGAGCTGTTAAATCGAAGAACATTTTACAATGGTGCCGGTGTCAGGTTGACTGGCTATTTGGGAAATACCATATTTCAATATCGACTGGTAGACGATATGTACAGTGGAAATGGTGTAACTAGTACAGCGCGAATTGGGCACAGTTGGCAAGTAAAAAATTGGAATTATCATGGTTTCATCGGCGCAGATTACGTATCGCAAGAAACTGGGCAATATTGGTATGGCGTATCTACAGAAGAGGCTTCTAATCGTTTTGAACGTTATGACATGCCTTCTGCATCAATCAGTTACTCTGCCGAGGTTGGCGCAACATTCCCAGTACGTGAAAATGTGGTGTTTCGGTCGACTGTGCGCTATACCCAGTTCGCAGACGACATAGCAAAGAGTCCGTTACAAGAAAACGAATACGACGTCCGTTCGAACACATCGCTCAGCTATGTATTCTAAGCAAAGCCAATCGATCGTGAATATCATCTTAAAACTCACTGCCATAGTGTTTGTATTTGCATCCGGAGTTATCGTAGCAGATAAGCTCTCGACTACGTTAGCCGTTGAGCCCAACCGATGTATCGCACTACAGCAAGGGCAGGAGTGCTTTGCAGATTTGAAATTCCGTTGGACAAGCCCAGCTACTGGCAATTATTGCTTGTATGACGAACGACACCCTGATCCGCTGTTGTGTTGGGTCGGAAATACAGTGACAACTCACAAACTACAGTTTAATTCACGCAAAAATGTGATCTTCGAAATACGCACAAAGTCGGGCGATCAATCTCTTGTTCAAGCACTGGTAAAAGTATCTTGGGTTTATAAGTCGAATACCTCATCCACGAGTCGTTGGAGACTATTCTAACTATGGCGCACATACTTGTTGTAGAGGACGATCAGTCAATTTCTGCATGGATCTGTGATTACCTAATTAGTCATGGCTTCGAGGTAAGTGTGGCAGACAGAGGCGATATTGCCGTTGATTTGATTGCTGAAGACAAGCCAGATTTAGTGCTACTCGATATTATGCTACCTGAGAAAAGTGGCTTTGAAGTGTGTAAGGAGGTGCGTACATTTTATCATGCTCCAATATTAATGATCACCGCATGCAGCCAGGAAGCCGATGAAGTGAAAGGGCTTGAATTAGGTGCTGATGATTACATAACCAAACCTGTCAGGTTGCGGGCGTTGCTAGCCAGAATACAACTTTTACTAAAGAAAGGTCATAACAATACCGATTCGATTCAGGTTTTGGAATTCGGTAGTTCCAGACTAGATGCAAGAACTCGAACAGTAACAATAAACGAATCTGTAATACCGATTTCAACCAACGAATTCGATTTACTCTGGCAGTTGGCGACGAGAGTTGGCAGCGTGGTCAGTCGTGATGCGCTCATTCAGCAATTACGTGGCTTCGGTTATGACGGATTTGACCGTACTATTGATCATCGGGTTTCGCGATTGCGAAAAAAAATAAGCAAGCAAACCGACTGTCCATTTCAAATTAAAACTATCTGGGGTGAAGGCTATCTTTTTGTAGCTGAATCCAGCTAGATACAGACTATGAAGCCACTCATACTGACATTACTCATTGCTGTAATTGCAACGACCATTGGCGCAGGATGGGTAATAACACAGTTCCACTCGTGGGCTTATAGCAGTAGTGCTGAAAACAATAAAAATCTAATTGCCTATAAGCAACTTGGTCGTGGAATCGGAGCAACTCTAGATGATTTCGCGCATCGGGATGAGTTTGTTTTGCACTGGAAAAAAGAAAGCGGTGTAGATATAAATTTTCAAGATAGATCAGTATTTCTGGTGCCGACTGATATAGAAGATTCGTTTAATAGTGGACAGTCATTGTTGCTTGAGTCGGAAGGGGAGTTGTCATTGCATCAGTATATGCGCAAATCTGATCAGGTCATGAGCATAATATTGCCAATCCAGCGCAGTAACCAACAAGCACTCATTAATATAATACTAACGCTACTTTTTTACCTGCTTGTAGTGTCGGTATTGTTGGCTTGGTTGTATCCGCTAATTAGACGTTTAGTCGTGCTGCAAAAAGCCGCAAACAGTCTAGGTACGGGCGATTTGTCTTCAAGGGTTAGCGTAAGCAAATTTTCATACATTTCTAGCATTGAACATGATTTCAATCGAATGGCGAATCAAATACAGAAGCTGGTGGATGATAATCAACTGCTTAGTCGTGCAGTTTCACATAATTTAAAGACACCAATCACTCGGTTACGTATGGGGGTTGATGTGTTGGAGGAGGCAACGGATAAAGCTGATATTGATAAATACTTTAAGCGAATCAATTATGACCTTGACGAGATGGAATCTTTGGTAAAAACGCTATTGCAATATTCTAGTCTTGACGATTTCAAACTGCGACTTAAACATGAGCCAATAGAATTGTGCCAATTTATTCCAAAATTAATTGAAAATGAATATACGACGGATATCCAAATATCTACCTACTTTTCACATAACAGCATAGTGGTTACAACAGACCCTCAATACCTGGCAATGTGTTTGGCTAACGTTATATCTAACGCTGTTCAGTATGCCACGTGTCAAGTTGAGGTCAGGGTTGAACTTGGGCATTTAGATGCGAAGCATACTCAGGTGTTGATATCTGTTGAAGATGATGGAAGCGGGATATTAGAAAGCGACCGAGCTCATGTGACCAAACCGTTCTGGAGAGGGGCCAATAATCCAGCTATAAAGGGTCATGGAATGGGGCTTGCCATTGTTGCTCGAATTTCAGAGTGGTTACACGTCGATTTAGAGATCAAAAATTCAGCCTCTTTAGGCGGTGCATCAGTTTGTCTGTTATTCACCAAATTATAGTAGGCCGCAACAATGGCGGCATGCCGCATGCCGCATGCCGCATGCCGCATGCAGTTTGGTAGTTTGAGTTACGCCTAAACTGCAATTCGAAAAAGCACCATGTATATCTAACCGTATCATCATATAGATAACTATGTAACGCCCGATAGTATTGATGTGATCTAAAAGGCCATCGAATAGAATTACTAGTTGGCTAATAGGTTGCAGAGCGAAATGTCGCCGCAATGGTAAATAGAATTTACCGGCCTAATATCGGTGTTGTAGTTCTAGAATGAAGCAACTCATTAAAAGCAGAGTCAAAGCAATATCTGTATTTTTTAACGGAGTTGCCGCACCGCGCGTGAACAGTACCGATACTACATTGGATACTGAGAGATCTTGGTGGGTGCCCAATGGTGTCAGTGCATTCAATACCATCTATTCCAAAATACTGCTCATAGCCTTCGTTAATATCGCAGTTTTTGCCATTTTCGTATCTTATACGGCCTTAGACTCCTACAGGCGTTCCGCCCATTTGCATGACATTCAGAGCAGGCAATATCCGATACAGGAAAACCTTGTGTCTGCGCTTTATAACTTGAAGTTTATTCAATCAACTCTAGAAACTGCTGTTGTAACTGGAGATGAAGATCTGCTATTGACGTTAGATAATCTGCAACTTGATTTCTCGAAGAATTTAGACAGTACGATTGAGCTGCAAGATCAAGATACTTATAAGCTGGAACTACTGAAGTCTGACTTTAATAAATACTATTTGAGTGCCGGTAAGTTAGCTGTGGAGATGATTGATAACATGCAAAATTATCAATCGTTTATTGAACGAGGTCGGCAGAACTCACAGATGTATGACAATGTGCTTGCAGACCTACAACGCTATAAGTCAGAGCACGATATTAATTTCAATTCAAATGTTCAATCTGCAGCCCGCTTGGCTGAAAATTCAATTAAGTATCTCGCCTTGTTTGGTATTTTTTCGGCTGGATTCGTTTTAATCATAGCGATTGGAACCGCTGATCGGGTTAAGGGCAGAATAACGGAAATGAACCATTCTCTTAAAGATATTGCCATGGATAAGGGTGATATAAACGTTCGTTTGTCTTTAGACGGAAGTGATGAAATATCCGAGTTAGCGTTCTGGTTTAATTCAATAATTGAGAAACTTAATAGGCTTACCGAGAGAACCACGTATGAGATAAAAAGGATTGCCTACATCGACTTTCTCTCTGGGCTGCCTAACAGACGATGGATAATGGAATTCTTAGAAATAGAATCTAAGAAAAAATATGTTGAGGGTAGTTCGCTTCACTTATTGATATTGGATTTAGATAATTTTAAACCGATCAACGATCAGTATGGGCACGAGGCTGGTGACGAAGTTATTCGCTATGTTGCAGAAGTACTTAATAACATTGTGGCTGGGGAGAGTGTTTCTCAAGTAGATATTGAGCACGGCCGTTGCCGTCCTGTTATAGGCAGAATTGGTGGTGATGAATTCATGGCGGTGTTGCCAGGTACATTCAGCCTTAATGACGTACAAGCGATGTGTAATTTAATTTGTACAGAGATAACCAAGCCAATTCAATTGAAAGACGCCAAGTGCTCGGTTGGTGTAAGTATTGGAATAAGCTGTTTTGGTGACTACACAGATGATTACAATACATTAGTCGATCATGCCGACATGGCTATGTATCAGGCTAAGAAGGACGGTAAGAATAGGTTTACATTTTTTAATCAAGACATTGAAAGCGAGCTTACTGAGCAAAATAATATTACCTCGGCCATTAAAAATGCGATTAACAACGACGAATTCAGCGTTGTCTATCAACCTAAATATAAAACAGACAATAAAGAATATATTGGTTCGGAAGCGCTAATCAGATGGAGTAGTGACGCTCTTGGCTTTGTTTCACCAGCTGTTTTTATACCGATTGCCGAAAAAGGCAATCTAATTATTGAAATTGACAAATGGATGATCAACGCCGTTTGTAAGCAGCTAAGACTATGGAATGATGCCGGGTATATAGCTAAGCGTATCGCTATTAATGTGTCTGCTGAGTTCATTGCACATTTAAGTTTCGCAGATTATCTACGAACTACAGCTAGCTTGCATGATGTTGACTTAACCAGCATAGAAATCGAGATAACCGAAACCTCCGCGCTGCGAAACTTAGATCATGTTAAATCGAACATAGAGAAAATTAGAAGCAGTTCTGTGACTGTTGCGCTAGACGATTTTGGAGCTGGACATTCGTCATTGCAACTTCTACTAAATTGTCAGATTGATACTTTAAAAATAGATAAGTCGTTAATCGACCAAGTCGAACTAAGTGAAAAAAGCCTCTCCCTGGTTAAATCACTTATTAGTATGAGTAAGAATTTCAATTTGAAGTCTGTAGCTGAAGGTGTAGAGACGGATTCACAGCTAGCCATATTACGTAAAATCAATTGCGATATCACGCAGGGCTATCTGCTTGCAAGGCCAATGAATCCTGAAGATTTAATGGTATGGATAAATAATGGTAAGGCAACTGAAGCAAAGCTTGCATCATAGGTATTAGAGAGAACGAGAAGGTTTGGTTAATGGTATGGGTGGTTTACGAAAATGAATAGTAATTAAAAGCAGATTGGTATGAATATCTCAATCAAGACAAAGGTTTTGTTTCTAGTGCTTGCGTTTGCGGCAAATATTTCGTATGCGGAACCGAAGTTCAGTTGGAATGGTTTTGGCACTTTTGGTCTAATACATGTTGACAAGGGTGAGCCAATTAAGCACGGTGGATTGAATTACCACAGTTATGACGAAGGGTGGAATGGTGATGTCGATACAAAATTTGCCCTACAAGGAAAATGGCAAATCACCGACGATATATCTGCCACAGCGCAGGTGCTCAGTCAAGCCATCGATGACTACGATCCAGAACTAAAATGGGCGTATGTGAGCTATCAGGCAAATGAAAATACGCAATTAAGACTAGGAAGAATTCATCGGGCATTTTTTCACCTCTCAGATTATGTTGACCTTGGCTATGCCTATAGCTGGGTTAGACCTCCAACCATTACTTACTACGAGTTTGGTCCACTGTACAGTGCGATCAATACATTGGACTACTACTATCAAAGAGCATTTTCAGAATACACATTTTCAGGTCAACTTTATTATGGACTTGGAATTGAAGATGGGGGGGCTGTCGCAGGGGATGCAAAGTACGTAGAAGATTCCGCTTTTGGTGGTGCTGCAACACTTGACGGTGAACATTTTTCTTTTAGGCTTGCCTATCATCAATCAAAATTTGATTATGTAAGTGGCGAGCTAGATCTGGCTTCAGGACTTTTACGCCAGTTTGGGTACGATGGCCTCGCTCGTGATGTTGAGATAAAGGACGAGTCGCTGGAGTTCATTTCGATCGGTGGAACTGCACGTAATAATGGATGGTCGTTATTAGGAGAGATATCATCGGGTAGGCCGAAAGACACCATTATTACCGATCTGAACTCGTGGTATCTCAGCCTGCAGAAAAATTTTGGGCTGAATACGTTATCTGCAACCTTTGGCCGGCAATACCTAGGCAAAGACTACACTATTCCAAATCGAGTACTGGATGCGTCAGAACAGTTGGCGGGTGCGACAGATGCTCAAACACAGACGGTTGGTGCTACGTTGAATGCTATAGAGAGCGGCTTAAGACAGTACATTGATGAAACGTATGTGAAAAGGCAAAGTAGTGTCTTTGGTTTTCGGCGCGAGCTTAGGGATAACTTAGCGTTGAAGTTAGAATATGAAAGAATGGAGAATCTGGATATAGACACCTTCTCTAATATCTATAGTTTTTCTATAGATTTCGTATTCTAGGGGTGGGTATATCTATGTATACATATATCAAAAGAATTATATTCATCCTGTTGTTGTCCAACGCTGGTTGGCTTCATGGGCAGAGCACATACGTGATGATTGTTCATCCCGCAAATGAGCACAATCTGAGCATAGATGCGATTAGAAATATTTACCACGGCCGCGTCTTTTATGATGACAATAAAAGAAAATACGTACCATTGATACTGCCGCGAAAACATCCAGCCCACGCGGGGTTTTCAGAATTATTTATGCGAAGAACATCGTCTCAATTGAATTCGCTGTGGGCCAAGTTGTTGTTTACTGGCAAAGGCAGTGCGCCTAAACAAGTTAAGTCGGTAAGTGAAATGAAAGAGCTAGTGTCTACTAACGAGGAGTATATTGGCTACATTCCGGTAGACCAGGTAGACGATAGCGTCCGAGCTATCTTTAAATATCCGCCACTGGCAGGGGTAGGTTTATGATTGAGCGCAAGCTTCCAGTTTGAGTCCATTCCAGCTCGCTGGCGCTGTTGATCAGCATGGCTTTAGCGTCATTATCGATTGTAAATCCAGCGCCTTTCGGGTTGCGCCCGGTTGACGGGTTGAACTGGCGTCTATCTGAATTCCTGTGATGTCAATATTTTTGTGGACAACACGCCCAATCCTGTGTTTCAGGTTTCTGCTGTGAGCTTGTGGTTAGGCGCCGACTAATTGTCAGCATGGCCTGATCCGGCTGTGATAACAGATGTGAAAGGAAAGATTCATTATTTTGACGGAAGTTGGTAAAATCGGGAGATTCCCTTTGGTCAGTCGCTAGGAATCTCAAAAAAGATGTCAGACAGTAAGCAAAAAATAATTTACACCATTACTGATGAAGCCCCCCAGCTCGCCACCGCGTCATTGCTACCGATAATTAAAACCTTTACGGCCAGTGCCGGCATTGCTGTTGAAATCAGCGATATTTCTGTGGCTGCTCGTGTGTTGGCCGAATTTCCAGATTATCTTAGCGATGAGCAGAAGGTCCCAGATAACCTTGCTGAGCTGGGTCGTCTAACTCAGGACCCAAACACTAATATTATTAAGCTACCCAATATCAGTGCATCGGTACAACAGCTCCAAGCCTGTATTATGGAGTTGCAAGCCAAAGGCTATGCATTGCCAGATTTCCCTGACGACCCACAAAACGATGAAGAAATCGGGCTGCAAAAACGCTACAACAAGATAATGGGCAGTGCGGTGAACCCGGTTTTGCGCGAAGGGAACTCCGATCGGCGAGCGCCAAAGGCGGTAAAGAATTATGCCAAAAAGCACCCGCACTCCATGGGCGAATGGAAGCAATGGTCTCGCACTCATGTCTCACATATGCACAGTGGAGATTTCTATCATGGTGAGCAGTCGGTTACCTTGAACAAAGCCCGCACCGTTCGCATGGAACTGGTTACCGATAGTGGAACAACCGAAGTGGTGAAACCTGAGATTCCGCTTCAATCTGGCGAAATTATCGATCTCATGTTCATGAGTAAAGAAGCACTGTGCGATTTCTACGAACGAGAAATGGAAGACTGCCGAGAATCTGGCATATTATTCTCTTTGCATGTAAAAGCCACAATGATGAAGGTATCGCACCCCATTGTGTTTGGGCACGCTGTAAAAATATATTATAAGGATGCATTCGATAAGCACGGTCGGTTGTTTGATGAATTAGGTATCAACGTCAACAACGGTATGGCAACACTGTATGAAAAAATTGCCGAACTACCTGCGTCCCAACGCGAAGAAATTGAGCGTGATCTGCAAGCTTGTAAAGTGCGCCGTCCTCGCCTTGCTATGGTTAATTCCGATAAAGGTATAACCAATTTTCATTCACCAAGCGATGTCATAGTAGATGCCTCCATGCCAGCCATGATTCGGTCAGGTGGGCAAATGTGGGGTGGTGATGGCAATTTGTATGACTGTAAGGCGGTCATTCCAGAGTCTACTTTTGCGCGCATCTACCAAGAGATCATTAACTTTTGCAAGTGGCACGGTAATTTCGACCCAGCAACGATGGGTACAGTACCGAACGTTGGATTGATGGCGCAGAAAGCCGAAGAGTACGGTTCACACGATAAAACCTTTGAAGCCTCCGAGGCAGGTGTAGCACGTATTACTGATATTGAGACTGGCGAAGTTATTCTCGAGCACCGTGTCGAGGAAGGTGATATTTACCGTATGTGTCAGGTAAAAGATGCACCGATTCGTGACTGGGTGAAGTTGGCAGTGCGTCGTGCGCGTGAGTCTGAGACGCCGGTGGTTTTCTGGTTAGACCCTTATCGTCCGCATGAAAACGAAGTTATTAATAAAGTTGAATTGTACTTACAAGAGCATGATACCCATGGGCTCGACATTCAGATTATGTCGCAAGTGCGCGCCATGCGTTACACCCTCGAGCGTGTTGCACGGGGTCTTGACACCATTTCTGCCACGGGCAATATTTTGCGCGACTACCTAACTGATTTATTTCCAATTCTTGAGCTTGGTACTAGCGCCAAGATGCTATCGGTTGTGCCGTTAATGGCAGGTGGTGGTTTGTTTGAAACCGGTGCTGGAGGTTCCGCACCCAAGCACGTGCAACAACTTATTGAAGAGAATCACCTACGTTGGGATTCATTGGGTGAATTTCTTGCCTTGGCTGTATCTATTGAAGAGCTGAGTCTGAAGCACGGTAACAACAAAGCTAAGTTATTGGCTACAACGCTCGACACTGCAACTGGTCGTTTGCTCGACAACAACAAATCTCCTTCACGCAAAGTAGGTCAGCTGGATAATCGCGGCAGCCATTTTTATCTTTGTCTGTATTGGGCAGAAGAGCTGGCTAATCAAACTGACGATAGCGAGTTGGCTGCGCAGTTCAAAAAACTGTTTGATCAACTCAGTTCGCAAGAAGACGTCATTGTTGAAGAGCTGAATTCGGTGCAAGGTAAGTCGGTTGACATCGGCGGTTACTACATGGCAGACCCAGAGCTCAGTGTGGCTGTTATGCGCCCTAGTGAAACCTTTAATAGCATACTGGACGCAGCGAGTTAAGCTGCATTGTTACAATCATAAGGCCAATGTCAATTCAGTCGTTTGGCCTTTTAGTGTGACTGATCTGTGAGTAGTACCGACTTTGACTACCTAATCATTGGTGCTGGCATATCCGGTGCAGCAGCCGGGTATGAGCTAGCTAACCATGGTCGTACACTCATTGTCGACATGGAGTCAACAGCCGGATATCACAGCACAGGCCGCTCTGCAGCTTTGTATACCCCAAACTACGGACCTAACTTGGTCCGTAGTATCAATAAGCTCAGCCATGCATTTATAAGTTCCCCACCGCCGCATTTCACATCCGCTACATTGTTGTCTCCGCGGGGCATGATGACGCTAATTCCACACCAGTTTGCGCACGAGCTAGATGGATTGTTGGAGGCTGGTGGAAATCATGTTGACGGAATCAGTGCTGATAATGCTGTGGCGATCGCGCCGTTTTTGCGCCCAGAAAATATACATGCCGCCGTGTACGAGAAAGGTGTATTTGATATGGATGTCAGTGCGTTGCATCAGGGTTTCTTACATGGGTTTAAGCAACGCGGTGGAACACTTGTTTGTAATTCACCTGTAAGCGCATTGCAACCACATAAGCAAGGTTGGAGGGTTGATGTTAAGGGTGCTAGGTTCAATGCACACACGGTTATAAATGCCGCCGGTGCCTGGGCAGACATGGTTGGTGCAATGGCAAAAGCTGCGAAAATTGGTTTACAGCCAATGCGTAGAACGGCGATGTTGGTTGATGCGCCATCTTATGTCAAACCTGCTGCTATTCCAGCTATGGATTTTTTTGGCATAGAAAATTATCTCAAGCCTGAATCACATCAGCTTATGGTGTCACCAGGCGATGTCACGCACGTTGATGCACAAGATATACAACCTGACGACCTAGACATAGCAAAGCTTGTGGATTGGCTGGAACGTGAAACCAAAATTGAAGTTAAGCGTGTCAGTCATAAATGGGCAGGCCTACGAAGCTTTACCGCCTGCGGTACACCTGTTGTTGGCTACGACCAACAGGTAGAAAATTTCTTTTGGCTAGCAGGCCAGGGTGGCTATGGGATTATGATGGCGTCAGCTTTGGGGCGGGCTACTGCATCATTAATAACCGATGATAAACTGCCATCGGATTTCTCTGAAGCTGGCATCGAGCCTTCAATGCTTGCCGTGCAATGTGAAGCTGATGCTTAAAAGTTCAATACATCGGTATGCAACCATAGGCTTGTTGCTTGGTACTAACTGATGAGCAAGGTAGACGGAAGACCGATAGAAACGGAAATCTAGATGGCACACTGATTCTTGAAAGTGCGCGAGCAGAACACTTGTTGGAAGCGCAAACTTTGCACGGTGGTTGGTTGAGCTTCCATGTGGTTTCTGATAATCAGTTTGGTGTACGGGCGGGTGTGCTTGATTGCGCCGGCTAATCGGATTCATACACATCTATCGTGCTTTTACTGCGTAGTGCCGTCCAGACTACGCCAATTGCATACTGAGTACTTGTGGTGGTCTCAAACAGTGGGCTGTCCTCGTTGGCTGAGTTAGCGTAATCGAAAAACGCAACACCTGTGAAAATTCTTAAATCTGGTATTGGGCGTATTGCTAATCCAAGGAATACTCGCGTTTCAAGGTAACCCGACTTAGCCTCATAGGCTTTGCGCGTAGCTGTTGCATAGGTTACTGGCACCGAGTACAGGTAGTTGTTTATTCGCTTGTCGCCAAAAGTAATATCGCCATTCAATATCAGATCAATCTTTTCTCCAGCGATGGCTCGCTGTCGAAAGTTAAGGCCGGTGCCGAAAACAAAACCACGTGCTCGTAAGCTTTTGAAATCAGTTGCAACGACTGCGCGAATTTTACTGTCCCAATTTAGTTCGCTGCTCGACTTGTTAGCCCATTGCTTGCGCCATAGCTTTTTTTGTAAACGCGGACCAAGCTCAAACAGTACGTCTAGATCGGGTAGTCCTGCGCGAACAGAATCGCTTTCAGGCTTTGCGTTTAAAGAGCCGCCAAAAGACACATCCAGTTTTAAGGTTGGTTCTTCTACTGCTACAGCACCAACGCCGCCGTCACCGACGCGAAAGATTTTACTCCGATAAATAAAAAAAGGTAAGGCAAACCGGGCAACGTTTGGGTCCGTAGAACCGGGGTAATCGACGCCGTTAAAGTAACCGGTACCCAAGCCTGCTTCCCAGCGTGGCTTGCGTTCAAAGCTGAATTCGTCCGATTGGCTGTATGCACAAATTGGGATGAGTATCATTGCCAGAAGCGTTAGATATTGCGTGAAAAGCTTCATTTCTAATTTCTCTAAACCATTCGCCTAAACGTTAATTGGGAGGTTACTTGGATGCGAGGAACTGTTATGTGAAGCGCAGCGTTTGTCCAAGCCCGTTCGCTTCAGCTTTCATCCAAATAGCGTGCCCAAGTGCTATGTCAGTTGTGCTTAGTCCGCGATGCCAAAACAGGTTAGTTTCATTAGGGGTTTCGCGTGCGGTCTTCTGACCGGCAACAATTTGCCCGAGTTCTGCATGGATGGTCTCTTGTGTTACTTTGCCTTCGTCTACATGGCGACGCAGTGAACCAAAAGGTTTTCCAGGCGCGCATTGTCCCCAGTCGTCTACAACAATTTTATCCATAATGTCGGTAAGCGAAAATTCCACCGCGCTCATTGTTCCGTAAGGTACGATCAACGCGCCAGGCTTTACCCATTCGGTCAGTAGATGTGGGTGTGGTTCGGGTAGTCTAGAGGCTTCGACTAAAATATCAGCGTTGTCTAAGCAATCATGCCAATTGTCCGTGACTATAATGTCGCGATTCAAATCAGTTTTTAACTGTTCGGCAAATGCCTCTCGGCTCTCTGAACGCCTCGAGTGCACTCGTATTTCATCTAAGTCAAATAGATGATTTAAAAGTCGTACGTTCCAATAAGCGGTGCCGCGTGAGCCAATATGACCAAGGATTTTACTGTCTTTGTTCGCTAAGTATTTAGCACCGAGTGCCGTCATGGCACCGGTTCTCATGTCGGTTATTGCGCTGGCATCGATGATGGCTTTTGGCGCGCCTGTGCGTGGACAAAATAGTGTTAACAAGGCAAGCTCTGATGGAAGCCCTTGCTTATAGTTGTCTACAAAATCGCCAACAACCTTTACACCTGCCACATCCAAAGAATGAACTACGCCGCGAAGCACATTGAAATGGCCTTTGTCGGACGTCTCCGGAACCAAATGAACTCTTGGCTCTATAACTGTATCGCCAGTGCCTTGGGCTAACAAGGCCGATTCAACTGCGTTTAATATTTCATCGTTGGTTAGTTGCAGCGCACGTATATCTACGCCATTAACATAAGTTAGATTTAATTCTTTCATGATGAGAAAGCCCCGTTCTCGATACGGTTTGCAAGTGCATCAATTTCTTCACCCAGGGCACGGTCTATTACCAGTGGTTTGGACACAGTTCTAATCTCGTTATATATAGGTTTTAATGCTGGCGCTATGGTCTCTGCCAGCTCGCGCAAATCAATAGCTTGGGCAGCCACAATGGCTTCTATAGCGGCGAGTTGTCGCAAGCGCTTCGCAATCGGAAACAACGACTTTGAGGGAATAGCTGCATGCGTAACAACATCTTCAAGTCCATCGGCCGACACACCAGGATAGATAGGTGGTGGGGTGGCGAGATGTGCGATTTCTGCAAACAAGCTCTCTGCTGTTTTCATAATGGGCCCTAATCCTGCACCTTCAGCGCCTGCGGATGTTAGTCCGTCAGATAGTCCGGTGAATCTTTTGGCAATGAGCTTATTGATGCGCGATACCTGCAAAGCCGCCAGATGCACAAACGCTTGCGCTGTGGCGTTTAATGTCACGCTTATGAGTGGTGGTAAGTAACCTCCATTAGACAGGATTTCGTTTGACTCAACTAATACTGCGGGGTTGTCAGACGCGCCATTTATCTCAGCGGTGAGTGCGTCGAGTGCAACATCGAGTATTGCTTTAGCGGTGCCGTGCACTTGGGCAACGTTTCGAATACTTAAAGGATCTTGCAGGCGTCTTGCTTCACCGGGGTTAAATAGTGAGGAGTCTTTTAGTCGTGTACGCAACCCATTCGCTGCGCTTGCTTGGCCTGGCTGTGGTCGTAGCGCTAATACACGTTCGTCTAGTGGCGATAAGTTTGCACGAAAGCCTTCCATTGAAAGTGCTGCACTGGTTTGCGCAGCTTCATAGCTTCGATGTAATTCCATCCATCCCAATGCAGCGATGCCCGCGGTTATCGCTGAATGCGATACCAAAGCCAAACCTTCTCGTGGTTGTGGTTGGAATGCTGCAATGCCTGCGGAATCCATGGCTTGCTTTGCGTTTGTAATGTCGCCGTTGGGTAGCTGCATTTTGCCTTCACCAATCATGGCAAGTCCCAAGGCTCCGCCCCAGCATAAGTCGGCCACACCAATTGTGCCAGTCTCTGGAATGATAGGAGTTAGTCCAGCATTGAGACAAGTGCACAGATGCTCTGCTAGTTCAGGTCTTGCACCAGCTGCACCAAGCAGTAGTGTGTTAATTCGAACAGCGACGCCGGCCCTAACCCAGTTATATGGCAGCGGTGTGCCGACACCATGCGCTCGCCCACGAATGGTGTTTAGTGAGAACGAGTCCATAGAGTCATCAGGCATGGTTTGCGTGACCCGAGGCCCAAGACCGGTGGTAACACCATATACTGGGAGGCGAGTGTCAATGGCATAGTCGATAACTTTACGAGCACGTGCCATGGTGCTTACTGCCGATGGACTAATTTCGATCAATGCGCCGTTAGCAATATTAAACAAGGCTTGCGGTGTCAAATTAGAACCGTTGAGCGGGATGCTGCTTTTGTTCATACTTCAATTCGCTAGTGGCTTAGTAGCGACATTGTGACGTGTTCTCAATAGTTTGCAAACTGGCCTACTTCGCTGCGGATAGAATAACAATCCATCACCGCTCATTACCACGCCTTCGCGTTGCTCTTCGTGTTACCCCAGAGTCGATGTTTTTTCGATTATGCACATCGATGTAAAGCGCGACATGGTCATCCAATCGTGCGTTTAGTTTTGTTGTGCACCACGTCCGCCTGGCCAGTCGATTAATCTTGTAACGCAGCATAGCCAGTGTGTGATTGATGCTGAACAGCGGATCGAACTGGGTTTTCTT